>CAJQZM010036884.1:37938-68836 GCA_907164665.1 Colias nastes
TCATCAAAATTTAATTTAAAATTACAGGTCTCATACAAACTCCCATCCCCTAGTTTAAGGGGTTGGGGGATGAAAGTTACAAGTTTTATAATTTTTTTGTTGTTTGTGTGCTAATACTAGCTTACATACAAAATTTCAGCTTTCTAGGACATTAGGAAATACCTTAAGAATTTTGATGATCATCAGTGAGTCAGTGACGAAATTAGCGTTTTTTAGATATAAATAAAATCTGAAGTATAAAAGCTAATGTAATTAAAACTTAATATGTTCAATAAGTCCGCTATTGACAATATATCCCGAAAATTTTGTTGATCTAGCATAATCCAAACCCAAGTTATGAGGGTTCAAAAAAACATCGAAGCGCTTCGAGAAAAGGTAGGTAGTGCCCGTGCGCGTAGTCGCTTGGCTCGTCTTGGCGGGGGCACTACCGTGCCCCCAGATCGAAATGTAATTTGGAAGCGCTCAACTCTCTTGCTTGAAACTATTTATTTGATAAAAGATATAACACGCAACACCATACAATTATATGAATAGAATCTTCCCCTATAAAATATGACTACATTACGTAACAAAATATAATAATTTAATAAATTAAACAGTCCCATAAACAAAGGCAGGATCGGCATACATTTCACTTGTAATATTAACGTTGTTTATTGCAGTCATAAAATCAGACGAGGTGTTTTAGGCCCCGTCTCTTGAAAGTTTTAGTCACTTGATATTACTTGCTTTGAGATACATTGAGATTTATAAATATAAAGCTACATGGAACAATTGTTAATAATTATTAAAGACTAAATCTCATTCTTAGTTAAAATGAGATTAACATTATCTGATTTCAAAATTTATTACCGTGTTTAATGATTTTGAAAATCAATGTCGCTGATATACTTTTTGTAGGGTTGAATGAGGTTCTACAATATTGTGTTCAAAAAAGAAAAATAACTTATCGTTTTACACGACAATCATTACAAAAAAAACTCTATTATATAACTCTTTATTTCAGCACATTTTCAAAACAGCTGGATCGATTTTTCAGCACTCACATTAGAGGCAAATAATAGATCTCATTAAACTCAAACCCAAACACTAACATTTATTTATTCAACTTCTTCTATAAGCACTTTTGAAACGTCATAACATAGTTTTACCAATTACCACCAATTAAAAATAAATAACTATGACGCTACTTTTATTATTGAAAAAGCAATAGTCACCTACAACAATTCTCATAATATAACGCAATGAAGTCCAGATAAGCTTTTCAAACAAGCCCTTCCAGCTATTACCGATACACATGTGCAGCATTATCAAAATGAATATTGTCGCGTACACGGCATAATTATTGCACAATACAATGACAAATTGTATTTTAAGTACAGCGTAACGAGTTCTGGTTTATCCGCGGGCAGGTAACGAAATTGCACACGAATATTGTTTAGTGGGCAGTAAAATTGTACTGCGTGTACATCCCCTACTATTACGTACTATGTTTCAGCCTTTATTGGTGGAATCGTATCTGATTATATATAAATTGGACGTAAGGTTGGTTTGTTGTATTCTATATAATAAAAATGAACCGCCAAACGTGTTGTTAGCGCAGAACTCGAGAACGGCTGAACCGATTACGTTAATTCTTAATTTTATAATATTCCTTGAAGTACGGGATTGGTTCTCATACCGTTACTTTCTTTTATATCGTTGTATTATCGTTACTTTCTTGTCCTTGAGTTGAAACACTATAAAAACTGTTATCTAATAAATAAATGTTTATAAAAATATGAATAAGAAGATAATTTTAACCAAGGATTGAAAAATCGGCCCTTATTGAACAAAATATACATAGAAGTAATATCAATGAATTAAAAATTATTTTTTCTTAATACAATCGTATAGAATAGTTATATAGTGGTTATTACCGATTTTGTAAAACTGTCACAATACAAAAGATCTCTACTATGTTTTATCTACGTAACGGAAACCAAAAATGTAACAGAAATAATTAAGTATTTTATAAAAATTACTGTCTCTATGCAAATCACTTCAAACTTCTCGGTAAAATCACATTAGAGGCCTATTACAATACTGCCACGAAACAGCTGTTGTTCTCTCTTTTTCTGGACGCACTGCGACTTACGTATTTTCGTTTTAATATAAAATCTTATTTTTGCCTACGTTTGCACGTTCATTACTAATGCTCAAAAGCATGTGTAGATAACTTTTGATTTCTTAATATTTATTAATATTAACCACATGTTAGATCTTGAAGCATTTTAGTAGCCATTGACAAAGCTAGCTTAATATATTTTAACCAACAAAAGCTCCCTACTCCTCTATTATGTTGTCCACTATTTCTTCCAATAAAACACCCATTTTATAACAGATAAGAGATACCAATATTTCTGCCCAATCTATACTAATATTATAAAGCTGAAGAGTTTGTTTGTTTGTTTGTTTGTTTGTTTGAACGCGCTAATCTCGCTAACTACTGGTCCGATTTGAAAAATTCTTTCGGTGTTAGATAGCTCATTTATCGAGGAAGGCTATAGGCTATATATCATCACGCTACGGCCAACAGGAGTGGAGCCACGGGGGTGAAACCGCGCGGATCAGCTAGTCGCCACTAAAACTACAGTTAACATACGCTACTAGTGACGTCATTTGGCAGTGTTCTTTGCAACCCTGCCAACTGGTGTAGATTCGATTCTTGCGTTATTTATTGAATAAATGCTGTACACTATTTATCGGTTGTTTCGTTCAGAAAATGGGCCAAATGTGGAACGCTTACAGCAGTTTTGCATAGGTGTTTAAGCAGATAACGAATTATCAGACATTTTCAACCTTGTTCCTGTAGTTTAAAGTCCATTTTGCATTGTAGCTTTCTTGTTTCGTTGTTGCCTTTCTGTGTTATCGTTTTGTTAACATGGTGGTTAATTATAGGATTTATTGGGCGTAATAGAGTTTGAAATATGGGATAAATGTTTTATAGTAAACATAATGTTCATGTCCTTGTTCATTACTCGTCGAATGTTGTGTTTGTGTAAATTGGATTAATGTTGCATCTATTTTGTATAGTTTGACAACAGCTTTATATATTATTTACTCGAAATGAATCGATAACTGATCATTTAAATTAAATAAATAAACTAACGTTGAAAGCAACTTGGCTGACAATTTCCATTATATTTAAAACGTTTCTTTTCTAACCGTGCATTTACATCAAATAGAAAAACGAACATAGAGCTAAAGCAAGAGCATTCTTTCATGATCTTTTAGTGTAAACGAAAACTCGTATTCAATGTTGTTCAGTTTTAGAACAGTGCATAGAATCTTCTCGAACGCAATAAGAACAACGATAGAATGCTCTACGCCTGTTTACACTAGAAGAATTTGACATAATGGGATTAGAATGAGCATTCGCTCGTTTCATGTAAATACACCGTAACATCAATCTCAAATGTAAATGTACGAATTCACGAGTCTCTAGTATTTGAATGTACATAATTATTATACCAAAGAAAAGCTAATAATAACAATATTTACATTATACATTGCAAGTCCCATTGTCGACTTTGAAAATCCCTACATAAATCATGCAAACTTCTTCATCTTACTGTATATAATTAGTTATACATACAGCTTTGTATAAATTGCCTATTCAGAGTCGTAAATTAGGCAAGTTGGTAACTAAAATCGCGGGTCTTTGTTCCTTAGTCCTTACTTTTGCGTAATGTTGCTGAATTACAACGGTTGACTTACCAAATTGGGACTTCATTGTGATATAAAAATTTAATATTTAAACCTACAAATAATGTGAAATATAATAATTGTATTTTTGGCAAATAAGACTTCGCTTCCTGGAAGATTTGACTTGGTAAGGCCGCCAATTGCTCACAAAAAACATGTAACATAGCGAAATTCAAAATCTTTGTATCATGCAACATCTATCTTCTCGCCCATCACTCTATGTACAATGAAGAATAAAGAAAAATAAACTTACATGAAAGGCAATAGGCAAAGTAAACGCAGTGATCTTAAAAAATAACTATTTTTCTTTGGACCATACAAACTTATATAATTAACAATAACACGACCAGTTAAAAACACTCTTTCTTTCTTAAAATTGAGTTATTTCCCAAACCATATCTCCATATATAAGAATTTCCATTTCTAAATTTCATGCTTGATAAGTAAGTATAATATTAGCGGAAATTGAAACGATACCATCCGATAATTATCTCGCTTTTCTAAAAGACCGTATTTCTATAAATTTATACCAAATCCTTCCTCAAGGATTTCTCCTAAAATACGAGCATTAAAACCTAAATTGAGGAAATGAAATCCACACCCGTATTTAATACAAGGGATAATGAGCTTTAAATATTGTTAATTTTAACGTAGACCCTAATTATTATCATTAATTTAATCTTAATTGCTTTAGGATATCCTTTTAGGGATTCGTTCATTATTAAATATACATTAGCTTCAACTGGAGCGTGGATACTAACGGCTTAGGTTCTGTAAGGGTTTTTTAGAGAATTAAACGTATAATAAGTGATTAATATAAGTTTTTTTCTATATTTTTCATCAAAATAATAGAGTAAAGGTATTTACTTGATATTTTATTAATATTTAATTGTGCATGAAAATAGGCAAAACTAGTTTGTCCTGAAATCGGGTTTGGCCGGTAACATATACAGGGTGTAATCGTTAAGTGTGCACAGGCGATTATTCCGTAAATACCTACTTTCGATATCAGTTTAAAGTTTTTTGATATCTGCAATAGTTACGGAATAATCGCCTGTGCACACTTAACGATTACACCCTGTATAATAGGTACCTTCACTACTAATCTACGCATTAAAGTATTGATAAGTAACAACTATGTAATTTACTAAAGTTTTCTCTTCAGTTTTCTCATAAGAAATCAGGGATAATAATTTCAAAACAGTATAATTTATGTATTTATCCAATTATGTTTGTTCCAGCTTGTATAAGATGTTCTTATAACATTTTATATAAGCTTAGTAATTCCATTGTTTATTTATGTAGGTATTCAATCAAGATACGGAAATTCAGCCACATATTTTATTTCACAAATAACAACGTTGCTAGGCAACGGAACGAGTCGAGAATTAATGAAATTAGGACGCCCGGTGGTCGCAATTCGAGCTTCTGATTATTTCTTTATACTATTACTAGCTTACCGCCCGCGGCTTCGCCCGCTTTGTCTAAAACCTAATAAATTATATACTAAAACCTTCCTCTTGCATCACTCTATCTATTAAAAAAAACCGCATCAAAATCCGTTGCGTAGTTTTAAAGATTTAAGCATACAAAGGGACATAGGGACATAGGGATAGAGAAAGCGACTTTGTTTTATACTATGTAGTGATAGTGATACCTACATTTATTTCTACTAAATAATGGGAGTCAAACATTGTTTATCATATCCGGGTTCAGTATAATAATATGTTTAGGATGTTGCTGGGGTTGCCGAGGTACTGTAGTGAGTCAAGAATGTTTGCGGAGGCGCGCACTGACGGATTTCACGCAATCATGCGGAAAAGAGCGGCATCCATGATGCGCCGTGTCCGGCAATCGTCCAGCAGCATCCTAGCTGTCTTCGTGGAAAGATGGGACAGCAATGTCTTGAGACATTGAATTAAAATCCATGTCTCAAGCAGGATGTGAATGAAAATAAGATTGTTTTTAATAGTAGATATAATTATAATACTAACATTGTTTTTAAGGTCATCGTACTAACAACTATATGAATATTAAATTTATTGAAATAAATAAAATAAATATCTATTGCTAGTTTTGTAAGCGATAATAAATATCTGAATAGAGTGGCTGAACCTTTAATAACCTAAGTCTTTAGGCCTTAAAAATTGTCCTAGGTTACGAAGGCAAACAATATAAAAATATCACTGCATAGTCACAACCCACATAGTATAAAATTAAATTCCCGTTTTCTGTTCCCTATGTATGCTTAAATCTTTAAAACTACGCAACGTATTTTGATGTGGATTTTTTAGAATAGGTAGTGTTTAAAATATTATGCATAATTGCACCCGAATCCGGGGCGGGCCTCTATTATATAGTTACTAAACAGAAATTTGAATTACAAAATATTATGATCCGAATAATTATTGTGTTATTATGATCAAATGAAACAAAATATAATAAAATGTTGTGAATGAAACTTACCTCACAGAGATCGATCTTATTGTATTGTTTAAAATTTCACCTTTGCCAAAATTTGATGTTGCTATACCTGTAACAAAAATCGTTAATTATTTCATAAATCCTTTAATCACATAGTATCGATATTTCATGTTTTGACGGTAAAAAGTTGTTATGATTACCATTTTATTTCTCTGTATTTATTTGTGACTCAAAATAATATAAAAGATCGGGAGTCCAAGACTTCACAACAATAAACAATAGACTAACCATAGACTAACAACTATGTAATTATAAAAAATAAGGCATTCGAATTTCAAACCAATATTTTTTCTCCCGCTCAAACAGAACGAACTTTTTTTTTTTAATTTGGAACTTATTGAATGACATGACAACTTTTTTATTGTTTATGGCTTTAATTTACTATTTTTATAATTAAAAAAAATAGGAAATATCATCAAAATAATATTATGTTTTACATTTGCAACCGAATTCTAATATTGACAGTAAATAATTATATAATTACAACGTATTTTTCATCTCAGATATTTTTTTTTATTTACTTCATTTGTAAGTAATTATAACATTTCATATAAACAAAGATTTAGAAATTTTAAATAACAATAAATTATTTTAAACCAATGCACTAGAATCAAACCTACATACACCATACAACATTCAAGCACAAAAGATTTCTCACACTGTAAATATAAAGCTGGGGACACACGAGGCAAAGTCGTTAAAACTTTCACAATTACACAAGTTACACCGTCGCTCCTTCCGTCACTTGAAAGTTATATTGTGTCTGTTTTTCAGGAAACACTACGTACTGCACACTATTTCTGTCATAAATGCAAGCTGCGAAATGAATTTTAGTATTTTTGTGACGTAGACACGAAGCATCGATTACGTCTAAGTATGTTGTATAATCTGTGCATAGATAATAATTAATCAAGTAATTAATGTATTGACATAGATTATAGAGTTGTGTGTCGTATCGTGTTTGTGTTAATACTGGTTTTAAATTTACATTTCATCATAATAAATTTACTTTTTTGGTCGGTGTTTATATAATACTTAGCTTTATATTTTTATGGTAAATAAATCTAACGTTTGGTGAAAAATGTCGCTATTACGAGCTTTGACCCCGAGTATTGTTTTTCCGATACGAAATCGATGGAAATTCTTTACACCTCGTTTATTGTAGATTCATGTAACATAAATACACACAATATCAAAAAAATCTAGGGATATTATTTTGTATTGTACGAATATCTATATATATTATTTGACAGGACTTTAGTTGATAGACATGATTAGTAGCTTTGGTAGTACAGCGGGAAATGGGAGTAACTTTTATTTATCCTATCACAAATAATATAAAACTATATCTTTGATTCTAGCTGACTACACAGACGTTATGCTGTCTTGGCGCGAACTATCAAGAGCGAATTTTAAATAGTCGTCAAAGTTGTTTTTAACACGCTTTTATCAGCTTTATCTGTATGTTTGTATTTACCTGACTCTTTTAAACTCGATATTGACTCACTCTTAATTTAATAATATACATATGATTATGTGATTGGGAATTGTGAGGAGAAATAATTTGCTTTGATTTGACTCTAAACGGACAGATTTAATTCAAACTTTGTACATTTATTAATTTCATGAGTTTAAACGTGTTTTTATAGCTTTTTTTTAACAAACTAACGAAATTAATAAAATATATGCTTCGGAGCCGAAAGCGCCGGAGCGAAATTAATAAAATATTTTCTTAATATTATAAGTTTTCCTATCAGACGAGGCTTCTCCTTACAATAACAAAAACAGCATAGCCTCGTTTTAAATCGCACATTCTTCTCTTTTATTCTCCTGATAAATACCCACGAATAACACGCATCTAATCCACTAAATAGCTCCTAAATGCTCGTCATTAACGTAACCACCGTACTTTTTTGTAATAAGTCATACGTCGAAATGTCACTAGCATTTGCCCGGAGCAAAGTTGTTTCCCGTATCAAAACTGAGCAGGGAACAGCCATAAATCAGGCCTAGTATCCATCCATCTATTTTAGCGTATTTCACGCAAAAATGCTGGTTTTGCTTGACACTGTTGCTGTTGCACATACATGCTAATAGTATACGAGGAAATAGGTATCGAATGTAATGCATTAATTCAAGAACTGCTTGACTGATTTAATATTATATAAAATTTATATATTTTTAAGGTATTGCATAGCTTTTATCTCAGACTTTGAGCGCGGCGACCGAATGTTAAAATTCCGTAAAGAAAAAACCTAACGGGGGGTTTTAGGTTCAACTCCAACCGGCACAGAGATACGATGCTATGCAATAGCTTTACCGCGGCAGTCCTCGAGTGCCACACGTATTTTTTTCAAATGTAAATTACATTAACAATACCAATTTAAAAGAAAAAATATGACCAATTGTCCGTATTTAAGCAAAAAGGAACCACCCAGCAAACACGCACTTCTGAGATATCAAAGGATTTACAAAAACATTTGCAGCTCTATTAGATGAAGTAAAATTAATATTTATTTTATTTAAATTCATTGATAAATTACTTATTTAAGTATGTGTATATAAATTTGCTCTGAATACTCTTAAACTTTCTAGATAATTAAGAAAATGTGCATGTGGTTCCTTTTAACATTTATCAATTGATAGGTTTTCTCTTATACAAAAAAGAACCACAACCCAGGGATTTAATGATATAAATGAAACTATGTATTTATAATATCGTAATAAAGCTTTCATTAAAAAGATATATAAAATAATACATATAGAGGACGTTTATTCGACGTTATCATCAAATTGGATTTCGAAATCCACCGTGTCTAGTCCATCTATGTGGTCTTCTATTGCATCATCACTAATAAGATTGTTATAAAAACTCTGTGCATATTGTGGAATGAGATGTAATGAATGCCTGAATATCGCTTGAAGGTGAAGAAAGCTTCTCCAGAGGCATCGACGTATAAGGTTCTTCGTTATCTTCTGTAATAAAAAGAAAAAAGCTTTAAATCAAAACAATAAAGCCGCGTGGCTTTTATACGTAGATATATGGCGACAGCAAAATATTATTAGTTCTTATAAAGCCGTGTCCCTACTAGACGACTAAGTATGTTGTAGGTACATGCGCCATGTACAAAAAACTGGCTAAGTGCGAGTCGGACTCGCGCAACGAAGAGTTCCGTACCATTATCTATAAAAACGGCAAAAAAATCACGGTTTATTGTATGGGAGCCTCTTAAATATTTATTTTATTCTATTTTTTTATTATTTGTTGTTACAGCGGCATCAGAAATACATCATCTATGAAAATTTCGACTGTCTAACTATCACAGTTCATGAGATAGAGGGACAGACAGACAGACGGACAGCGGAGTCTTAGTAATAGGGTCTCGTTTTACCTTTTGGGTACGGAACCCTAAAAATCACACGCAACAGTGACCAAACCTAGCAAAAAATTAAATAAACTTGTTAAAATTTTCAATTTCGCGGGCTAGGGCCTTGTTCCGGTCAAAACAGTGGCAGCGCGACTTTTAAAATCAAACAAATAATAATTATATGCGCTGAATGTAAGTACTGTACTGAATCTGAATCTAAACGTATTTTACCAAAATAGTAGGTAGGTACCTAGATCATCGACAGTTGTTTTTAAAACAGGGTTTAGTAGTTTCATCTCACAATGACAGATGAATCGTAACAAAATGACTCTTAATAATTCGACTCGCCTTCGCGTCGTGAACAACAACAGTGTCGTTAAAATAGGTACGTAAATCCACACAGGATTCCTCTTGTACTTACTAATTAATGAACTATCTTTTTAAAATCACTCCACAATCGGGAATGAATCAAAAGTGGATAAAGCGTACATACCTGCCCCCCTAGCCAAGTGGCTTTCTGTTAGCGTAAAGTTCAATAGAATAGACTACGAATGTAAACGTATCTACAGCTTACGTCAATCTCATACATTCGTAGTCTATTCTATTGAACTTTACGCTAACAGAAAGCCACTTGTCTAGGGGGGCAGCATCTCATAGATTCAATAAGTACTTAAATGCATTAAATAAAACTACTTACCCGTTGTATCTTCATTATTATCTTCGGTGTTCGTCTCCAATGCTTTTCTTACCAATTGCTTCCTTGTTTATTTATTACTAAATATTTTCACATTTAATTTTAACGGTAATTAACAAAAACAATAGAACTTACTTCGCGGAGAAAAAAAACGGCCGTCACGTATTCGAAATACTTCGCTGAATGTCACCTATACTGACAGATGTTCGACGTTTTACTTTAAAAATTGGAGTTTTGCACTTTGAGCTATTTAAGACGTAATGAAATACGTTGTTTAAAGATGAGAAGCATTCTGCATTGTGCACAAGTCAAGGCATTTGGTACCGTATAGCGATGATGGGTTTCAGGATGTTTTACAATATTTATTTATGCATGATAGAACCGAATGCTTGTGGTTTTATTTTGCAATAAAAAATTACAATTAAATTAAGAATTTATTTTACGCATAACCATACCACAGAAACCTGGTTCCATTTTGTGTATTAAAAATAATTGTTATTAATAGAAATATGTGTAATGTATAATGGTACCAAGTATGTGCGGATCTGTTTTGTTTATAATGACATGATAGTAATATCGTTTATTTGTTTGAACAAAGCAGTCCCGTGGTGCTGTGGTTCGGTTTTGCTTCATATTATGTATTATTCGTTGTTGCTGGTGGTTCCTTTCTGCTTTTAGTATACCTTGTTTCCAAGGTAAAAATCATGTGGTTCTTGTTTGTATAAGAATTTAGACCACTTTTAAATGAGTATTCTTCAAGAAACCAAAAAAAGCAAATTTGTCGAGTGGTTCCATTTTGCATAAATACGGACAATTTATCTCTCTGCTTAAGAGGCCGTATCGATTTTAAGAGTGATTTTGACTTGTTTCTTTAATTCTTTAGGAGCTCGTTTAAAAAAACTAACTACTATGTTTTATGAAAGAAATGGAATAATTTAAAGTTCTCTAGAATTTTATATTATATACGGGAGCGCAAACGTTGTTACGGCAGATCTATATAATCGAATATTCTAGAGAATTTTAAATTATACCATTACTTTCATATAACATATAATATGTATTTTTTTTATTGCAAATTTTTAAGCATTAACCTATCATTTAGTGTGTATTTTTTATTTTTTTTTAACTCTGTTGTAAGAACTAGAAATTCGACGCCATATACGCATAAAATTTCATCAAAGTAAGGCTATTTTAACTTAGATGTTCTTTGAATTTTTCAATAAAAGTACATAAATTGTCTCGAACATATTTTAGGATGTCTCAGTGTCTTTACTGTAGTATATTTTATAAGAAAACTTCTTCTATTAAATTCCGTGTAAAATACAAAGACACGAACGTCCCGCATGGAAAAAATTGAAACACGCCTTAGGTTATTGGCTATTAAACAAACTGGACAATGAATATCAATAAATTGTCTCGAACGTATTTTAGATATTGAATGAATCTTTAATTTAAGATATCATCACACATTGTTACTAATTTAGTTTTGTTAAACGAGCGTCTAAAGAATTACAGAAACAAGTAAAAATCACTCTAAAATCGATAAGGACTCTTAAACTCCAATATTTACATTTATTTATTTAACTAGAACTATTCAAAGAAGCTTTTAAATCCGCAAAATACAGAAAAAAAAGACGGGTTGCACTCCGGGAGTGCCGGCAGAAGTGAAAACTTGATTATTAACGTTGAGCATGTTTGATATCCATCCGTCTTACGCTTTTTCGATCAGGTCACGTGTCCTGACGCGAGTTTAAGATTTTATACCCAACGCCGCTAAAGAAGTTTTCACTTCAACAATATTCAACAAAAATTAAATGTTAAAATTTTAGTGAATGAAGTACCTTTTAATAGATGAACGATCTTCCAAAGAAAAAACCGGACAATTTGGCAAAGATAATCCCGCGAGTACACTACAGGCTCATTTTTCAAGAAACATTTACAAAACCGTTATCTAGGTTACATCTCCGCTATTGAAACTTTCTTAAACTGAAATAGGTACTAAGCTGAAAAGCCTGTTTCGAGATGGGATGTTAAGAAATCCCTTTAAAGATGCCCCTTTCAAATTTAATTTCACTTTATTGTTGTGAGTTCTGTATTAATTTCAGTAATGCTGATGTACTTTTTGTGTCGGTTTTTTGTACTTTTTACAAGTACCGTCTTGAATGGAGTTTTTACGAAATACTGGCTTCTTAAGATCGGATAAAAGAAGGTTCTTTTGGTCTAGTGACAAAAAAGTCTTAACATTTATTCACTCAGAATTTGTCTGAGTTGAATTGTAGAAAGAAAAGTTATGTTTCGTATAATAAAGAAAATATGTATAATGAATATGTAAATGAATATATGAATAATCGATGAGATCGTCTTAAGGTTTTATATAATTAATATTCAATAGTATTTTTCAGATTAGTAAGATAATATGAATCGTCCTCACGCAATATATTATGGGTAGAGACAATAATTTTTCTAAATCATTGAACTATTTCATACATGATAAATTAAATTGCATACACAAGCCATTTATGTTCCGATTCCGAGATCCGTAATAGATTACTCAAAAAAACAAGTTACAATGTTAAAAACAAATAAATCAATACATATTTATTCTGAAAACGGAATTCTAACGTTATACATTTGTTATATTTGTGTGGCACATATTGTAGTACATATTTAAGTATGTAAGAATTCATTCAAACTTACAAATACAAATTTTTAAACTGTAATAAATATATGAGTTGTAAACATAACGAAAAGCCATCCGAGCTTTTTAACTTAGATCAAACTTTATGTTTCTTAATAAAAATCAATTTGAATATAAAAAGAAAATGCTTTTTTACACTTTAACTACATAATAACAAAAACAATAAATATTACGGAGTTTGAAGTTATATTATTTTAATGGTTCTTATCTCAGGAGTGAAAACTTTGTTGATTTTCCTATAATAATAACATTATCAGGTAAGGTGTATTAAACATTATTTAATTATAAGATTGAATCACAGAGATTTTATTTTATTTTTCTCTTTATGATGATTTTTACTATTTAATGTATTATGTATGTTTATTATGCTTCGTTCAACTGTTAGTATACATTGGATACTTCAATAAATAAATTTTAATTAAGTGATAAATAATTATAATTTACCTACCTATACTTTATTGCTATTCTTAAATACATCGCATTTTAAAATAGTAAAATACCTTTAATATTTTTGACGCCATATAATCCATCCTAATATTCGTGTTATACACCTATCTGATAGCATGGGACCTAGATAAAAAAAATCTTACAAAAAATCTAGAAGGTATTATTTTTTGCACGAATCTGACTTCTACAGTTGAGGAGGCAACTAAAATATATTTTTTACGATATAAAATCATAAACACGTCTCAAAAGATAACAAAATATTGGTAATCCCTTTTTATTTTTAATTATTATTTTTATTTAAAAAAAATATGAATATAATAATAATATTTTATACATGTAGTTTACAACATTAAATAACTATCCAAAAATATAAACCATTTATTTATTAAAGTAGTAACCTTAATGTTATGCATCAATATTATTTCAATCTAACCTTTAAACTTTCTAATATTAAATTGCGACTTACCAATAATTTGTATAATAAACAAAAACGTCCACATTTTCCCATCCATTTTCAACAATTTCAAATCAAATGAAACCAAAACCACTCAATAAATCCATCATTTTCTTTGCAAAGTTCGTACACATTTTATAGTCATTTTCTAGAATAAATAAATATACGAAAGTTACGTATTTCCATCGCGATTTTCCCGCTCTTTTACAACAAGGGCACGTGCACCCCCTGCCGCAACTCAACTCATACTGAAGGCTGTTAATAACCCCTACTAATGATATGTCACTAAATTGATAGTAACTCGAACGTGATTGTACCTACGTGAAATACCATATCATTCGACGTACTGTTCGTGATTTTCGTGAATACTATTCTAGAAAAAGTTTCAATGAAAAAAGTAGTGTATGAGCCGTCTGCTACGAAACTGCTACAAGTCTCGTAGCATTTAGTGTAGGTGTATGAATCTTCTCTTACATATTCTCATAATTTACAAGCGAACTTACTTTAAGATTTTGCTTGCTTAGAACCTATTTCTTATGTAGAAAATGATAATAACGCGGTTATAAATTGACCAAATTAAATAACAAATTACACTACTACAATCACAATTTTATGAATAAAGTTGAAAAATAACGCGTATCAACAACATTTATCAAGCAACTTATTCATAAAGAAACGAAATCGAGTCTCAATCGAGTGTCCTTAGTACAACTGGTAGTCGTGCAGATTTCACTCGCTACGTAATACTCTAGGGCTCAAGCATTTGAAGAGATCATCTTTATAGCTCCCGCTCGGAATATTTCTGAATTCCCGCGTTTTAGTCGACGTCTTGACTAAATATTTACATTTACGTCGCTTCCTTTATGCTACAATTTACTTGTTTAGGAAAATTTATGTAAATCTCTCTAAGGCAGACGGCTGGAGTTTTTATAATTTCGTTAAGCGTTCCTTCACTAGGAAAATGTGTTAAGATTATCCTTTTAAACTTGGGACTGAATATTTTTATGTAGATTTGGATGGGTTTGTAGCTACGGACTTGAAAATAAAATATTGTAATTTGTGAACTTTGCTATTTTACTTACGTTTTAATGTTCTTTTGCCTTGAAGTTCTTTTGCGTAGTGAAGCTGACAGCATAGAAATATTTGTATTAAAAAAGGCATTAAGTAAACAGTCCTTAAATACGCAAGGGTTTTTTTAGAAATTATGTATGTTACAAAGTCTCTTCCATCAAGTATTTCGAACTGTGTTTGGTATACTTAATATCAAAATAATAATCCATATAATTTACATTGTTGTTTTGAACTCAGTGATATTTCACTCATTCGTAACAACTTGTATTATTCCTTACTAGATTTCCGCCCGCGGCTTCGCCCGCGTTTTCAAAGAAAAACTCGCATAGTTCCCGTTCCCGTGGGATTTCCGGGATAAAACCTATCCTATGTGTTAATCCAAGTTACCCTCTATATGTGTGCTAAATTTCATTGTATTCGGTTCAGCAGTATTTGCGTGAAAGAGTAACAAACATCCATACATCCATACTTACAAACTTTCGCCTTTATAATAGTAGTAGGATTGTTAACATAAACCACATCTTTTAAATGCTACTTCAATTGTATAGGTCACCTACTTAATAATATCTATAGTATATACTAAATTTGAACTTCCTGTGCCAAATATGAATTTTTCTAACACGATGCAATAAATTCATAAAAGCAATATCTCAAAACGCTTTGTTAGCTCGACTCTGCAATATGTTGAGGCAGTGTGTTCGAGACCACAGTGGCTAATTTTGTGTACCAGATGGCGCTGCAAGTCGGCCATTACTGTATGTCATCTCCGAACGACTAGGGGTGGGGGATATCGATAGAGTTGTCGATATATCGATAAATAATTTTGTAATAGAATTCTGAAGAAGATTATCTAACAAATGTATTTAATGTGTAAACACGTCTTATTGAGAATTAGGATAATGTTTGCAGAATTAAACTATGAATGTATAAGAATATAAAATAAATGGAACTAAGTGCAGAATAATTATTTTCGTCATTAATACAAATACAAAACAGACATAATCTGTGTTTGTTTAAAATTTAAAGTAAGTTGAATCAAAATAAGCAAAAAATATATGTTTATCAGTTTATAATTTCAAACCAATGAAGCACAACATTATTAGTTTATTTAGAAAAACAGTTTTAAGTGAAAACAAACATTAATAAGTTAATTAATTAAACATAACTGGGAATCAAATAACAGTTTAAAAATATTAATAATACATTACTTGTTTATAAACTTTATAATTTATAATTTCATTCCATCCATATTTACAATACAACTATACCTGTACGATCAAATTATTTCGGTTTATCAACAGACCGGTTTATATCCAAAAGCCGTGTATCAAAGATTAAACAAATCGAGCGGTAATTGAGAGCTTTGATGAATTATTAAAGCAACGCACGTAAATGTATCATTTAAATGATTTTAATGAACCTTTGATGTGACTTTAATTCATTTTCGAGCACCGGAGCGTGTTTATACAATTTTCCATTAAACATTTAAAGTCTAATCCGTAACAGCGTATTTAACATATTCAAATATTTGCATAAATTATTTAAATTTCAATAGAGAGTAATTTGCACTTGATTATCATTTATATTTATACCTACTACTGATCAACCAGTGGGTGTATTTTTGAGAAGACGATAATAATCTATTTATATATAACTTGTATGGAATAATTTTAAACGTAATTGTCTTTAATTTTAGAGAACAAATCAAAATCGAAGTGCTTTATCATGCTCTTCCCACGTTTTATAATGTTTGTGGGCATGAATTTATATAATGTACCTATTTATAGGACACCTACACATATTGTTTGTGTAATAAGTGTGAGATTATTTATAATTTATTTTTTTGTTGAAGTTGATATTGAATATATTTTAATTGATAATATTATTCCTTACATGCCTGGCCAGATCAATGAAATTCATACACTTTAAAAAGCTATTATAAAACTATATGAAAAATTTATCGATAGTTTTCATCGATAGTTAAGCACATCCCTACTCGCTGTCTAAAAGCTATTAGCAGTTGCCAACGGAGCACACCTGCGACTGTCATTTCCTAGAGAGATTACTTACCTTCGTAGCATTAGTGTTGTGTAGCGTATGCTCGCTAAGTGATCTTTGATAACTCTGCCAGATAATTACTTGGTTGCGTTTATCGACACATTACAGTGTACGATTACCTAATCGTACAGACAATACATGTTCCCGGAATGCAATGCGTCGATGGTGCATATTTTATTATAATGTATATTAATTATTATTTTACCACACAATAAGTTCAGTTCGCATTCGGATTCCGCACCGGGCGGAGCTCCACTCCGCCCGGTGCGTCATAAAACCCAATCTCATCTAATCCCAATATAGTAAAGAAATAAATATATCTAAATCTCAATCTTGAATCTCATATCTTATAATTCATCCCAAAACCCCCATTGCATTGGTCCTTCGAGCAAACGGTGAATTGCGGGACCGGGACAAAAAGTGTGCATAAAGTTTGTGCTGTGTTTGTGTGCGTGGTTCTGGTTTCCGTGATCACATAGCGACCTCGGTGCTTTGGGAAGGCACCACAAATATCTTCACATCTCTACCCTGGTGTCTTTGGGGGGACACCACACCTCAACCTCGGTGCTTTAGGAAGGCACCACACATCTACATATCTTAACGATCACTCTCATGAGTATTTTGCATTCAATAGATATGATCAAATTAAGAAAAAATACAATCACATAAAGACAGCCTTAGAGAATTATAAATATTTAGAAACCCCTGAATTACAACCTCCAACCTTTCAAACCCCGTCAATCTCTAATGAACATCAAGAAAAACCTCCTAACAATATCTCTAATATGAATAAAATGGAAGAGCTTATGAAAAAACAAACAACCAATTTTAAGGCTTTTCTGCGAACTATTTCAAATATAAATCTTGATCTTATGTCGGAAAAGTGGGAATTTGAGGATATCCTAAAGTCCTTGCAAATCCGCTGGTCGGCAATTGATACCTTGCATTGGGAATTAGAAAATGAATTGAGTGGAACGAACGCAGAATATGAAGAACAATTTACTAATTATGAAAAACATTACTATAAGTTAAAAACAGATATTAATAAAAAGATGTATTCTCTATCTCATATAGAGAATACCACCCCCTAAAAGTAGAGCTGCCGACATTCGAAGGAAATTACATGCAATGGGTTTCGTTTAAAGATCTATTTACGGAAACTATCCACAATAATCCGTCACTTTCTAATGCACAAAAGTTACAGTTTCTCAAGAGTAAAGTTAAGGGCGAGCCTGAAAAAATGATCCAACATCTCCAAATCAGCTCCGATAATTATCTCATATCTTGGAATATCCTAAGTCATCGTTACGATAACAAGCGATTAATCTTTACATCTCACCTTAATAACCTCTTAAATATCCCTAACCTTCAATATCAGTCATATCAACACATTAAACGGATTCATGATGTTACATATGAGAGCATTAATGCAATTGAAAACCTTGGCATTAACGTATCATCGTGGGACCCTTTTCTTGTTTGTATATTATCTCAGAAGTTAGACCCAGAGACATACAATGATTATATGCAATCCTTAAAGTCGCCCAGAGAGATACCTGTATTGCAAGACTTTTTACAGTATTTAGAAACTAAGTTTATGACGCTAGAGACCTCACGAAAAAAGCATGAAAGCTACACAACAAAAGCATTTGATCAACCATCAAATCAGCATACACATTTAAGAAACTACAATAATCAATCATCTTTTTCTAAAAGTTATAATTATAAATTTAAACAGAGTTTTAATAATCCATATTCTACAAATCATGCTATTTCGCAACGAACGTATTCCAGTAATATAACAAATGTAAAACTCAAGCGGTGTCCGATGTGTAATTCTAGCGAACATCGCCTTTATACATGTCTGACGTTATTACAAATGAATCCTTATGAGCGAAGAAAAACGGTTGAAAACATGAAACTTTGCCTCAACTGCCTACATTACCACGAAGGAATGAAATGCTTTTCACAGATATTGTGTAAGCAATGTAATAAAAATCATAATACCCTTTTACATGAATGTTTCACGTCACAAAATATGACACCGGAAGCCTCACGTTCAAGGTTACACGGGGCTCATTCGAAACCTTTACGCCAGCAACAAGAAAATATGAACACATTAGTATCCCTTCCATGTGACTCCAGCGAAATACCTATTACTCGCTACTGCAATTATCAAGGTTCAAGCAGCAGATGGATCTCACCTTAACACGAGAGCGCTTCTAGATCAGTGCTCACAAATCTCAACTTTAAAAAATACCCCGTAAAAATGAATATATCAATGTAATCTTAATTTAAATAGCAACATCCAGCAGTTATGGGAAATGAAGGATGTACCTTACCCTAAATCTTACTTTAAATCTATGTCAGGAAGACCTTTAAAAGAAAATTTCGAAGAAAAATTGGGTACGTCAAAATCTTAAATGTATCGCCTAATTTAAGCAATTAGAAAACAAATTAATAAAACAACATCAATTAGCACGCGAGTATAAGCTATTCATATATTGGAATACAAAGAACTCGGACATATGATACCTTGTGTGTCGGACGCCGACTTAAGGCCCAGTGGCCACCTACCGCGCACCTTACGCGCAGAGTCATCAACTACAACCTTGCGAGTTGTGTTCGAAGCATCCTAGAAAACCTTAAATGGATTAACCCTTAATGATCTCATGTATAGAGCGCCTAATCTGCAACATGACCTTCAAATCCTAATTTTTAGATGGCGCTAATTTAAGTACGGGTTTACGGCGGAATTGATCTCAAATCCTACAAAGCGACAATTTTTGTCCGAAATATCGAAAATCTTTGATCCCTTTACAAGATGAGATTACATTATAAAATAATGTGATGATTATAATTATTACTATGAAACGATCTATTGGTAAGCTATCACTGTTACCTTCGTAAATACTACAATATAAATACTTTTAATGAATATACCGACTATGATAAGGAAGAAATTAAAACAAAGAATTCATATCTCGAAACAATATGTCCCATGATAAGAGAACATTTAAACACAATGCGACGCTATAATATTACATCTTGAGTACGAGTTCGGCGAATTGGAATATTATAATAACATTTTATTTATGAGTGATTCGTTTGATATGGGAGCTGTATTAGTATGTTTTAATTGGAATCCTGGTTGTTGTGGTTGTTTGTGGAAATAATAACGTATTGGAGACAATTGCGTCGTCGACGAGCTTCAGCAGAGCCGGCGGTGGAGGCTGCGACCAGTGTCGCGGTCCCCGCCCGGCCACCTCCAACCCCGGTGACAAGTGATTGTGTGATAAGTGTTAGTGAAATAGTGAGTGTGATGTGCGCGTAAATAAACAAGATCTTTCGAGTGTTTTCAAACTTAAGTGAATCCCTGTAACGCTGTTATAAAAAACAATTGTAACTTAATATGGTAACCCTATCGTAAAGAACAAATGTAGGTATCTTAATCTTATTCTTATTGTATCTTCATCTTGTAATCATAACTAACCAAATCATTTAGTAAATAGACACTAAATTGTAATATCACCTTGTTAGTTTTAAGTTCATCTTTCATCAAGTTACTAACCTTCACCTTTTTCTCCCCCGGGAACATGTACGATTACCTAATCGTACAGACAATACATGTTCCCGGAATGCAATGCGTCGATGGTGCATATTTTATTATAATGTATATTAATTATTATTTTACCACACAATAAGTTAGTTCGCAGTCGGATTCCGTACCGGGCGGAGCTACATCATCTCATCTCATCCCATTATAGTGAATTAATAATAAATATCTCAATTTATCTCAAATCTCAATCTTATAATTTACCCCAAAACCTCCCCCATACAACAGCGTAGTATGATTATGGATATTACTACTATGTAGGGGTTTCCAAACTTATGTAAATTTTGATGTAGACTGGGTTATAGTCGAGGTTTGATCGTGAATGCATATTTTCAATTAGGTGTTCAAATTATTTGTTTTATAAAAGTTTATATAGAATGTTAGTTTAACTTACCCTCTTATCTATAAATTTAAGAGGATACGTTAAAACTATATTTGTATAGGTATACAAATAATAAATCCTTTCGCTTATACCTAATGGGGCATATACTTTATAGCACAGGATTCCAAGAAGGGGTTTCAATCAAGGGATTTTGGAGGCGGAATTCCTTGAATCATGTAAAAGGTTACTATAATATTATATAAGCAGGTTCATGGTAGACAATCAGATTTGTAAAAAAGGTGTAAGAAATATTGTAGAGCCTACCAATGAGGCCTACATTTTCCGTGGTTTTTTTAATACCTTCCCATTGTAATATATTATAGGAAGGTATGTTGTACACGAAATCGTAACTGGCAATAAAAATATTTGTTCATATTTCCATGTGTATAATGCGCCCGGAAAAATGTTCCATCTTCAATTTAAAAGAAAGCATTACAACCCATTCTTGTAGATACATTATGGCTGACGTCCTCGCATATTTTAAGCTGAAATGCCGTGCGTTAGAGCAGATTATTTTACACTATAAAATAACGTAGCAAAGATCACTCTTCTAAAAAGGTTCTCGAGGAAATAAATCGTCAAAATATAAGTCCAAAGTGAAATGTCTTAATGGTTTAAAGAATAAAAAGGCTAAGTTTCGGCCAGGAAGTCTGAAAGCTGCATAAATCCGAGTCGAAGTAGCAGATTGTTTTCAATGGCTTCGTGGTGTGTCCAAGTTATAAGCGATTCACTCACATTTGTTTGGAGAATTAATACTACACTTGTATATTGTTTAATTTTATAATTGCTCTATACACGGGATTAAATAATACACATGGGCAAATTCAATAATACACATAACTACAATTAATACTGTATTTTTAAAATATGATGAATATTATCAATGCTGAATATTTTCTAACTTGACTGTTGTCACGACGAAATAAAAATGAGTCATAAACAGATTGAAATAATGAATACAGATTAAAAAACTACTTTCACATAAATTTTAATCATAATAATTATAAACTCATTAAATTATTATATTGTCTCCGATCCTTGATAAGTGTTAAAAGTTCGAATTAAATCTGACCGTTTAAAGTGCACTTAAAATCAAAATCGAGTCTAAAGTTTACATACAAAAATACAAGCTGACAAACATACGGATAAAGCTAATAAAACGTATTAAGAAAGATAAATCATAAAATATAATACTAATACGAGTAGTACCTACCTTCATCAAAATATGCAAGATACTATATAGATAAGATCGTCTATCACTTACACCACAATTGAAGACATCGCGACGACCGGCAAAGTTGTTTCCGAGATTATTCAATTATTACTGCAGTTAGAATTCCACTGCTTCTTATTTTTAAGGAATTCCATATTTTTTAAACGCTTACAATTTTTTATAATTTAAAAATATATTGTGTAAAAGATACCTTTTTTGTCTCAAGTGGTGTTTTAATTATTATGAATTCTTATTTAGTTATAATTATGTTTATCTGAGAAATAATAAGCAAAATAAATAGCATGTAAGTTTAAATAAAACTATGTGTAAAAAAATCAGTGCTATAGTTTTGGAATTAATTCACAAACTAAAAATCTTTCCTCTTTGTAATGTATTATACAAATAATACAAAGAAAGTTTCTGAATTGTGGCAAATTTTAAGAGAAAATCAATAGTATTCTATACAACAGGAAAAAGCCTGAAGGCTCATTAATTAAATTGATTGATCGTAACAGAATAATTAACTAAGAATGATCTCGTATAAAAAATACTAAAAATAAAACTTTCCCGGTCAAGGAAATTAATTAAGCAAAACGTTTTGGACTCCCTCGGCTACATTTACTTTAATATTTTTTTCGCAAATATGATAATTTAAAAGAGCGGTGGTGTAATTTTCTTTTTAGCCAAGTAGGTAACAGACTTCTACTTGGCAGACAGTGCCTAGTTTTTGTTACATAACAGGTAATCAAACTGGAAAAGCCACAGATACTCATAAACCACTGTACCCAGAAGAGTTGATTCTATTGAGTCAGTAATTTGTGTATTAAGTTATTGTCATAGATATATTTGCTTAAAAGTCTCTCATAATTTTTTTTTCTAATAACGAAAATTATATCTAAATATCGTTTATGTTCCTGTCATAGACAACCATAGACTAGAATTAAAGCTTTGTGAAATCAAAGCAGGTTTATAGCACATGTATAGTGTACAATCGTTAATTTCATGAATAATGCGTCAAACAATAAAACTACAGTCGAAGCGATTCTCGACGGCACAATAACTTAAGCTTTGTCTATCGGAGCTTTTAAGTGATTGAAATCGAACCCCAATCTCTTTGTTTCCACCCTCCTTTGACAATCTTAGGTCGATAAACTTTTTACAAGTGTTTTTCAACACCTGTACGAGCCCTAGTTATTGAGGCGGAACCCCCCCTTTTTAATCTAAGATAAAGGGTACATTGAGTACTTAACCATCCTATCTCGGAAACACCATTTTATTTCATACACCTAGTATAAACCTTAATCCAACACAATAAGACACATTTTACACTGCTCCGTTAACTTTTAAAATGGTATGTCATACCAATAACCATCTATGGTCTTGCGACTTTTTTAGCTCTTATACCTTTGGAATAAGGTCGATTATCCCAAGCAGGGTTTTCGTATAGGTTTGCATCATTGTGTCACTGGATACAGGACATGACAATGGCTCCTCTTGTTTTACCGGCCGATGAGCAGAATGGGATGAGATTTAACTAAAGATAGAAGCGAAAAGCGATTTCCTAACTTTACCTGAACAAAGAAGTAGTTTATAATCTAGTTTGTAATAATGAAAAATGTTGCCATGTTGTTTATTCTAGCGTCCAACATAATTTTGTTTAGATAGCGTAAAAATTGTTCAAAGTATGATTACTTGTACCGTATATAATACAAGTTGTATTTTTTATTATTAACTTGAAAAAGTATTTGTTTGAGTTCATTATTAGTTATTGGAAACAAACATAATGTTATGTGTGTTCCATTTTAGCCTAAGGTTGTATGGTAACATAATAATTTTCTTGTGGGTAATATTTTTTTTTTTGTATGTCTATCGTATGTATATCTGAAACAAACTGAATATAATAGTGTTTATATTTTATTCATTCAATAATACTTTGGCTACAAAGTTATACCTATTGCTCTTAGTACTAAACAGATTTCGATAAAACCTTCACTAATAATAATTGTATGGGACGAATATGTATTTATTGTTCCATCAATAACAAATAACAGAAAAATTTGTATTATAGTACGCCAATGTACTTAACAGACTGCAAAAAAACATAAAAAATGCACTTAAAAGTTGTTTCAATACATAATAGCAAGCAAACAGTCAACACTAAAATTATAAAACGTAGGTAATAAAAAATGTGTAACAATTTTATAAGCTTAATTCACCAGACTCTTAAAAAGAGACCTTTACCTGAAATATAATCTTACAAAAAAAAAGAAAAAACATTTTAAAAAACGGTAGCAAACCCTCTTCCTTATCTCTTAACAGATTAGATCGACCACTCCACTCCCGTTTTAATATTATCCTAAAATATATCCTTTTTATTGAGTCAGCGTTTCAACTTAATACCACTTAACGTTAATGGCCCTTAAAAATTAGTTAAACTCGAGGAAAATTTATAAATTGCTTAAACAAGACGTTGACTTTACTAAGGCTTCTTTGCCGAATTGCAAGACGTGTTTTTAAAGAAGGGTGAAAATTTTCGGTTGGGTTTTTATGACATTGCTTTTATGCTTGTCTTTGTCGTGTATAAAAATATACATATTAACAAATCTATTTTTTAAATCTGCGTAAACCACAAGCAAAACCTGTTGTAATTAGTTATCTAGCGTAGCCATTAACTAATATATATATAACTAGACTCACAATCGTTAAGTCCAAAAATATCTGATCGTTGTGTAGGTACATATAAATAAATTAAAAAAATGTGTGCGTGTACTAGTGTACACACGTAAGAAGTGAAACTTCTTTATGATCTTATTTTTCAAAAACAATTTACTATATGCAACTTTACAGAAATACGTCACGTAATCACGTAATCACGCGTGGTAGGGATAAGAAAAAGATGGCGCGTAACGGAAAAATGTCACGCGTAACGAAAAAATGTTACACTACATTTTTTTCCAACCCCGATAAAGAAGTTTCACTTCAAAAACATTCAATTAAATTAGCGCCTTATTTCGTGGTTAGAAATGTTCATAGTCTGTTGTACATATGCTCATTAGAAAACTCTGCCTAATGTACATAGGCAGCGTTTTGCTGTGGACAATTTTCAAGTATTGTGCGTGTATTTGTCTATTGTACTACGTACGTCAATGATGGTAAGGGTGGTTTTCGCCTGTAGCGTTATAATGTACCTATGTACTACGCTCATTGACGTTAATTAAATAGCCGCAAGCAAAAACCGCCCTTACAATCCAACTAAATCAAGTGTTCAACGGTCATTGTCTAGATCAGGTATTACAGTGAGATTGGCCTACGGGTGACGGGTAACAAAGACAATGTTAGACGTTGTTAGCGTCGCTAAAGTTTACTGTAACAATGGTGCACTTGACTTTTGTTTAATGTTTAGCTTGTTAAGTTCTGTTTCTGTTTGTGGAAATTGTATGGATATTGAAATAATTTTCTATTCATTAAGGGGCTACTTACTGCCAAATGCCTGTTTTCTTCGTCTAACTACTCTCTTGTTAGTGAATATAAATGTCCAAAAAAAATATGTGTTACTTATTAGACCTTAAACTTTAATTTGAACGTTTTAAATAATTCTATCTATAAAAATAATGTCCGAAAAAATATTCCAAAGTGGAGCATTTCTTGTTTGAATTTTCGTAACTACGTCTAAACGGTATGGAGTTTTGCTATTTTTCTTTCACAATAATATTTTAAAAGGTGTTTGTCATAAATTGTACGTTTGACGAGACAAGGCAAGTTCTTATTGAGCTACAAATAATTATTCACTGTTTTCTAAATGAAATGAAATGAGCGGGTCCGCTCATTCTCTAAAATTGTATTTTGCCTGATTGTGGATGGCAATTTTGTGCAATTTTTCTTTGGACAATTTTGTGCGTGCGCGTGGTTTCACATAAGTTTTCTTTTAACTATGTTTGCGAATGTGTGCCCGCCTGCTACTAACTAAGTTTTCTATTAGAAATCTTGTTTTGAACTTGTTTTTTTCTCAGTCGGGTTTTTTAACAACTTTTTTATTTTATGCTTTTTAGTAGCACATTGATTAGCTTAGTAGGTCAAAGCCCTACACCAAATACCCGTTACGTCAAGATGGCGGGACTTCCTCAGGCATTTTGAAAATTATGTACCTATAATTTAGTGCATAATTAGTAGGTACTATTTTATACTTTCGTAAAAAACTTCTAGTACTCTAACAGGATTTCAAGATATTCTATAAACAAAGTGGTCCCGCCATTCTGACGTCAAAACAATAAATATGCGTAACAAAAATAAGATTGAGTAACTTTCTATACTTATTTTCCGATTTTCAAAAATTCGTAACTCAAAAACTAAAAGTATCCTCAAAGTGAAATTTCAGATTTGGGTTCCATAGGACAATTATAGCTAACCACAAAAAAATTTACGACTCTCAACTCCACGCCCTATAAAGTACAATTTTACCTTTTTAAACTATTAAAATAGTAAATTCAGTATAAAAAAGTAAAATAAAGTTTTTTAATAGCGCCTGAAAAAATTACAATGTTAATAAAATTGCATTTCTTTCAGGCGCTTTTCTCTTAAAATTTCGTTCACAAATACCTATCATCACTGATTTCATTTCACAAAAATAAATCTATGTTGTTTTATTATTGTAGGTAATATAAGCATGATACACTTTTTTGGAATCCTTATTATGATACCTTTAATTTGATACCCATATTGCAGAAAAAGATTTTTTTTTTGTATTTTAGTCTAGCACCCCTATCATCAATCTTCGATACGGCTGGATCGATTTTAACTACTTAGTCTATCACCACAGAATATATAATAGTATTCTATCACTGATAAATCCTAATTAATGTTATTAGCTCAAACTCAAACATTTATTTATTCAATTAGACTTCTTTTAGAAGCACTTTCGAATCGTCATTACATATTTTTTAACAATTACCACCGATTCGGAAAGCAGTATCTATGGAGAAGAACCGGCAAGAAACTCCATAGTTGCTCTTTTAAAATCATGTCAATAGTAGCCTTAGCAAAAGGTACATTAGTTTTGAAAAATGATATGTCCACCACCTATCTAACAAAACTTGGGCTAATACGACGAATCTAACGATACCCTAATTAAAGAAATCCATCCAGTGGTTCGGAAGATATCAGAGTATAAAGAATATTAGATACATACAAAGATAGGCGCGAAAAACATAACCCTTCTTTTTAGTCGGGTAATAAAAATGCCCGAGCTGCTGCGGAACGCGACGCGAGCGGATAGTTGCGATAGCGCGGATCACGCTCTGCGCACGTAAAAATGAAGCGGGGGTGCGTGGCTAGCGCGGGGAGAACGTCCAAATCCTCAAAGTCGTTTCACTGTTACTACAACCTTAAGTTGTTAATATGAGTAGTAGATAATATAATGCCATCGAATTATTTAATATGTTTTATTCTATACTAGCTGCGCTTCGCGGTTTCACCCGCGTGGCTCCGCTCTAATTGCCTTCCTCGTTGGGCTATCTAACACCGAAAGAATTTTTCAAATCGAACCAGTAGTTCCTAAGATTAGCGCGTTCAAACAAATAAATAGCCAAACATATTCTTCAATAGTGAGAATCTTATGGATACGTATTAAACATTATAAGAGTTACTTTGTACTTGCAAATCAAAATACTAAAACGGGTTTAATCAAACAAATCACATTTTAAATTTTTTAATTTTAATAATATTACATAATATTATTTTATTTAAAAGTAAAATGTTGGCTAAAGTGGTTAACGCTTGAGCATATTTAAGCCAACAGACCAGCTAAACCACATAGGCTGGGCTTATAAGATTATAATATTAATAACTAAAATGGCTTAGGAATGGGCACTAAATAGTGCAAATATTTTGCTTCAAAAAATCGGATAGATAAGTTGTAGCAAATACCTATACAAAATCGATCAGTTGTTTTACGAGATACAATATTAGGATATTGTATATTTATAAGCGCGGCAAAGGTAGTACATACCTACTTCAAATAAAGTCTAACTTTTATTCATACTGTTAAAAAAAACGACGTGTGGCACTCGGGGACTGCCGCGGTAAAGCTATTGCATGCTATGCCTTCAAGCCACACCTCCGCCCTTCGGAGTGGGGAGCGTGAGGTTTTTTCGTTACGGAATTTCTCGATTCGGTCCCCGCGCTCAAGGCCCGCGATAGAAGCTATGCAATAGCTTAAAATACTTCAAAGATGCTTTAAAAGAATTTTGTCCGCAAAAAATACCTATTTCGTAAAAATATTCTGAACGATGTTTTTTAAAAATCTTAAAAAATAGAAAAAAGACGTGTGGCACTCGGGGACTGCCGCGGTAAAGCTATTGCATAGCATGCCTTCAAGCCACACCTCCGTGCCCGTCGGAGTGGGGAGCGTGAGGTTTTTCGTTACGCAATTTCTGGATTCGGTCCCCGCGCTCAAGGCCCGCGATAGAAGCTATGCAATAGCTTAAAAATTTAATACAACGAACCCAGAAAACAATCAAGTTAAAATAAATTCAATTCCATTATCACAAATACGTAGCAATCACAAAAATTGAACGAGAAAAATACAAAATATCTTTTTTGGACGTGACCGAGCAATTAAAGAGACGCAGGAATAATATTTTCTTACCATTACAAAAGGATCTTTATGTTGAAATATTTAAATGAATTGGGAGTTTCCACGGTAGGTACTATGATAATAAGAGTACAGACACAGAATATATAATATTACTGTACAGGCACAGTATAGGTACCTAGGTACTACCTTCGTTACTTTTATTAGCCGTTCCTACACACTTCCACAGAATAAAAACTAGTAACTAGCGTTAGTTTAACTCAGGCCGTGTTACTGTGAATTTAGATCAAACGAGCGAATGCTCATTCAAACCCCACTATGTCAAATTATTTTAGTGTAAACAGGCGTAGAGCATTATTTCGTTGTTCTTAGTGCGTTCGAAAAGATTCTATGTAATGTTCTAATACTGAAAAACACTGAACGTATTCAGTGTAAATGAAAACTCGTAAGTTTTCATTTACACTAAAAGATCGCGAAAGAATGTTCTAGCTCTATGTTCGTTTGATGTAAATGCACCGTTATACAACCAATTATCAAACAATAATTACCTACAACAACTTTTGGCATATTTTCATAAAATAGAACGATTGTGAAAATACAAGTGCGAATTCAAATGTGTAGTTTCAAAAGATACGCAACTGAATTTATTTATCGTAGAGTAACTTTCCCGGTATACCTACCTACTGTAATAAAAATATAATCTTTATCACATAAAAGTATAGATTGAGGGTTGTCAGTCCCCGACCATTGTTACGAGTCTTTGAGAATGTGGTTGCAAGTTAAGTGTAATCCAATTATACCGAAATTTCGTTGACTCCCTCTGCTACAATCAAGTTATAGTCAAGTTTTAGTTTTAGTCTAATGCAGTACCTACGTAGGTATTCTAATCTGCCACTTTATAGTTTACTAGCTGTGCCCCGCGGTTTCACCCGCATTGCTCCGCTCCTGTTGGTCTTAGCGTGATGATATAATATAGTCTATAACCTTCCTCGATAAATGGGCTATCTAACACCGAAATAATTTTTCAAATCAGACCAGTAGTTCCCGAGATTAGCGCGTTCCAACAAACAAATAAACAAACTCTTCAGCTTTATAAAATTAGTATAGATAATAATGTGTTTTTGTGTTTAATACGACAGTATCAGATTGCTATTATTATAATGGACACAGAAAAGTAAAAAACAGAACATAATATTATAAAATGTAACGAGTAAAATAATATAAACTTCTGTACACATACTCATACTTGCAGGTCACAGATAATAAAATAATTACTCCGGTATAGTGTATAACTACTCATTTGCAAAAATATAATCGTTGCTGTATATTTATGTTTTTTGTACACGAAACGAGCTCATATAGGTACACAGGCTCCCTACAGTCAACATGTTACAAATCCAAAAAAAAAACACGTAAAGAAATTTTACAAAACCCATAAGAATACATAGTCTGAAATCAGCCTTACAAGGTCAAAAAACTTATAGTAATAAAACACTGTAGATGACATCGAGAAAAACATTCACTTCCATTACAAATTCCGCTTCACAAATAAGAAAAAACCTCCATGTCACGAGCTGATAAGGTATCTGCTTCGGAATCGTTTTTTCAAAGAGGCTGCGATTATATTTGGCTTATTTTGTGCTTTAACTATACTTAATATTATAAAGCTGAAGAGTTTGTTTGTTTGTTTGAACACGCTAATCTCAGGAACTACTGGTCCGATTTGAAAAATTATTTCGGTGTTAGATAGCCCATTTATCGAGGAAGGCTATAAGGCTATAAATCAAAAGACTAGACCAACGGAGTGGAGCACTGCGGGTAAAACAGCAGGGCACAGCTAGTATTATCATAAATTTAATATAATCTTTTACGTTTTGAAGAATAGTACATGCTGGAAGAAACTTGATTTATTATTTGTTCCTATTACAGTCTTTATATTGTGGTACTGTTTTTACGTAGAGTACACTAAAAAAGAAACGTGATTTCTCAAATTTTGTTCTCAATACAGTGGATACTAAAATACTAGTTTGATCTTAATCTTAATACTATTATAAAGGCGAAAGTTTGTAAGTATGGA
>CAJQZM010036885.1:0-22892 GCA_907164665.1 Colias nastes
GACGTTAGATACCTAAATTTGAGTAACGCAGATCGGTGACAGCGTCCTTAATATAAAAATACTACATGAGCTTAACTATGCAATTTTCAATTGTGTTATAAACAGGTTTTTTAATAATAATTTGATTGTTTATTTTCAGTTTTATATGTTAAGAGAATCATACAAAATATCAGGTACTATATTGTTAAGAAAAGTCCTTTATCAATTAACACTGCTTAAATATTCGTTTTATTTAATGTGTTTTATATAAATTTGTTCTAAAAGCAAAGTTCAAAAGCCAAACCATAGCACAATACATAACCTTGACAAAGTAAATACGATATAATTAACCTAATTAAACCTTAAAACATTATTCAAGCTAAACCATTAACTGCGCAATAAAGGGTAATAAATAAAACATTTCTAAAAGAAATAAATTTTCCAGAATTTTCTTTCCGCGTTTCATTATGCACTGCGTGCCTGTCAAAAGTGTACATTTGTGGAGTAATGTTTTAAGAAAACACGAAATTATGTCCATTTTCTCATTTTAAACTCGCTTTTAATGCATTACATATACCAACACTTTTAGAAATTTAATTTATGAGATCTACTGAGATGAATTTGTGTAGATATGGTTGCATTTTTGACAAATATGCATTCATCTCATTTACTACCAAATTTTTTTTCAGGTAATTAATTCTTTATAATTGGACAAAAAATTATTGTAATTAAATTGTTTGTAAGAAAGTTAAAAAAACCTACGCAATAAACGTAGTTCTTCTGGCTCGTGTACCTACTGACGTTAAAATCTAGTGTTTTCTTGGATTGTATCGTTATATCTAGCTGTGTCCTGTGGATTCTTCTCTATATCCGTAAGTAATTATGTTCACTTTACGTCCAATACTAGCTTTCCGCCCGCGGCTTCGCCCGCGTTTTCAAAGAAAAACCCGTATAGTTCCCGTTCCCGAGGAATTTCCGGGATAAAACCTATCCTATGTGTTAATCTAAGTTACCCTCTATATGTGTGCTAAATTTCATTGTAATCGGTTCTGTAGTATTTGCGTGAAAGAGTAACAAACACACACACACACACATCCTCACAAGCTTTCGAATTTATAATATTAGTAGGATTTAAAACAAGAATAAATTCACACTTTACCGTTTCTAAACGTTGTTAAAAGTTTAATGTTTAAATGCTATCTTCTAATTTATTTAACGCAATCCAAATTCCACAAAACACGTTGAGAATGAAATCCATCTAATCTTACAACGGCCGGACACTTTAATTTTGTCGTTTAGCGAGAGAATTGAGGTTTCTTCCCAGCTCAATATTTGCATAACCCCCGTACCATGTCTAAAATCATGATTACTTCCAGTGTGGGAAAGGGACAGCGCTATATAAGTCGTATAGCGCCATCACTTTCCCACACTGGGAACAATGCTGCCTATAAGATGGTAACCCCCCAGGATTAAGGTTGGGTCCTGATCCGTCCAACTTGAAGTATTAACATATTTATGGAGGCGTTCGTTATTAGTTTGTTGTGATAGATAGTTGAGGGGTTTATTGCGCAATAAATAGGCATTGTTGTGGTTCTTTCTTGTTGACTATTGTGTAAGGTGCTGAAAAGTTTTGAATGGTGATCATCTTATTTTATGTGCAAAAGGGTGACTATTTTATGATGTTTTTAGTCTCGCTTTAAACATGTACAGTTGAATGAAATTCACTTATATTTTTGTTAAATACGGTAGGTACTTTAGAAAAAAAATAACCAAATTGTGTAGGTATCTATTTGTTCCGGCTTATCTCCGAAATGGTGGAATTAATTCCTTTTCCTAGCAGGAAACTTAGAGCTTTTTAGTTTAGCTCCTTATTGCGACATTATGTTGCAAACTAAAACGCCAAATATTCCAATTTTACGCGGACAAAGCCACAAGGCATTACCTGAGAGAAGAGAATTACCATGTATGTAGAGAAGTACATTATTCTCTGTATCATAATATCAGAGCTAACTTGCAAAAAAATCCGTATAAATGCATGTCAAAAGTTCCCGATACGCCTCTCCTCTGAATGACAACAAAAGGTTCTACGGTTTCCTAAGATTGTATTCATACTAATCCGCAAAATCCTCCTCTGATCACGTGAAGCCTGATAAATAATTCATTCGCCTTAAAAATTTATTGAATAATGTTCAATGAATACATATTTATTAAGCGATTACGGTTTCTTGTATCTTCGTTGCGGTTAAATTGTTTTATGAAGTATGTTAGCATTGTGCCTTCGAAATATTATATTGATATTAATGCATGCAGTAGCCTAAGTTTATTTGGTTAACTTTCTTTCACGTGAAAAATTGCATTTTATTATTATTGGTGTGATTTGTGTATTTGGCGTATCACATATTATTTTATTAGCACAATATAGTGTCATAATAATTAACTTGTATACCCAAATCAAAATACTTGAATTCCTTCCAAACACGGTACGGTTACAACCGTAACCATACAACACTATACCTTTACATACGTAATGACTTTTTAGTAACCTGTGCCTTTACTATCACACGCTCAATTGTCTAATTTATCACACAACTGACTCAAAAACGGCGTCCACATAATATTTGGAAAACAAAGGCTCCATTGCCAGTCACATCGGGCCACATTTATTCCCCGATAGCGGATACGAATCGCCACAATTTACGCAGAAGCTCCCATTATCTTTTATAGTTCCTAGCGCAGAAGCAATTACGCTTGACTTTATGGTGTTATAGTTTTGGTGTTCAGTCTTAGATCTACAATGTACGTGCTGGTAATTGTGGCCGTCACGTCGAATGGTTTGGATGGATGGGATATAATTGGTGGCTGTATTGGACATGTATTGGTGTGTAGGTTTAGTTTGGTGGTGTTCTTATGAGAATTCTCGTGAATGTTAATGATTTTTCGTGCCTTATTGTAATGAATATATGAGGCATGTACAAACTATTCCATACAGTACCATTTAGAATAGAATAGAATAGAATAGAATAAGAATTTATTCGCAGTAAAAATCAAACACATAAACAAAAAAAAAATACACAAGAAAAATAACAGTTTACTACGAAAAGGCTATGGACTCAGCATATGGTGGAAACAATGACTAAAAGGCCAGTGCTTTCACCGCTGTTTTTCAGCCATAGCCTGTTGTAGCCACAAATGTCACACGAGTTGATACAAAAAAATTATGTAATTAAAATAAAAGTATACAAACTAACAGCATTTCTTATAAAACAAACATGCAATACATTAGGAAAACAGGTAAAACAATAAAAATAAACAACAAAAAAAGGAAAATGAAAGGAATGCAGGATAATGTTTTATTCCGTTTCTACCGGTGGGATACATCGATACATCTTATATTAATAATAATCAGCCACACAATTATTATAATATCTAATAGCCAGTTCATTCATACACCGGGTGAAATAATTACTATTGAAGTATTTAAATATGTAAAAACACAATATAAAAAAAAAGACGTGTGGCACTCGGGGACTGCCGCGGTAAAGCTATTGCATAGCATGCCTTCAAACCACACCTCCGAGCCCGTCGGAGTGGGGAGCGTGAGGTTTTTCGTTACGTAATTTCTGGATTCGGTCCCCGCGCTCAAGGCCCGCGATAGAAGCTATGTAATAGCTTAATAAAATATATATAAAAATTAGCCATTCATCAACTAATTCACTGGGCACTGCTCCTTTTGTTTTATTAATAAATAGTTTTTTAGTTTTGCTTTGAAAGTACCAAGACACCTTGATCGCGGAGGCAGGTCGTTCCAGCATTTACTAGCCCGATATTTAAAACTACCTCTAAATGCAGCTGTTTTATACTTAGGTATTCGAAAAACACAAGAGAAAGGCCTTGATTTGTTGAGCTTTTGGCTTCGTGACCAAGTTAATTTCTCATAGAGGTAAGGCGGTGAATGGTTATTGACTACACCATGCAAAAGATTACAAAGATGGAGCTGTCGATGTCGATGTGAGCATTTCGATGTGTTCTATCATTAGCTATGTTCTTATAAAAAATTAAACTATTACTGGAACAATGCTTTTTGTTTGTTTCGCTGTGTATTACGTTGTAATGCTGAATTTTCTCTTGTCTTGTATATTTACTGTACCTTTTTGTTAATATGAATTTCAAATGATATTTTAACATCGCATATTATATTAATAGGTATGTATTTGTTAATTGATATATTATAATGGTTTTAAATAAATATTCTCTCTACAGCTATCAAACACTAGTTCCTTCACAGTTATCCCATTTAAGCACTATATTATAATGTAGTAAGCCGACTCAATATCAGTATTACATCGTCCTTGTAAGGCCGGATTGACAGACAGTACATGTCTTGACTAATTTATTGTATGTCTAGCGCTGACCTGATTCGCTTTGAGACGCGGCTCTGATCCTGTCTTGCTTGATTTTGATTAAATGATGTAAAAATAGTGTTAAAGCAAATGTAGGTATGGTGAGGATTTTAAGAAAGGATACTTCATATGAGATAGATATAAGAATTAATATGTTAATGGAAATGGTGGAATTAAAGAGTAGCAATCCGCCACAGGTTCGTCCGTTGTACAATGTACATATTATTATATAGCCGTAGTTATGTATGTTAGTGATATAATGAGTGCTATACTCAGAGACAAACATTTTCAACGGCGAAAGAATGGTTGAAATCGGTCCAGTAGTTCCTGAGATCAGCGTTTTAAAACAAATTCTTCAATATTATAGGTATAGAAGATAGATAGTCAAAATTATTAAAAACAAAAAATAGATAAAAAAGCCTCGTAATCTAAATTTGTGAAGAATCTCGCTAAGCCCCAAAAGATTGTACACTTAAAACAATCGGGCAATAAATACCAAGTTATTTCGTGTAACAACCAAACTACAGTAAAGGGCCGAAATTTCAATGGAATCTCGGTCGATTGTTGTGAAGTTAAATGGTTACAAGTATCGGTTGTGAAATTATTGCCCCGAGTTAACATTGTTATTAAAATTCACCACAGTTTGTGTAAAAGCTAATGAAATGCTTGATTTAGATGAAATATTAATTTGTACAGAGTGAAATCTAAGTGCTTTAAATTCTTCGGAAAGTTTAGGCTAAATGGATTTGATGCCGCAGTATTAAATTGCCTTAAATGCGAAGGTTGAGATATGAGGTTATTTTTTCTACTACATAAAGCTATTTCTATAATATTATGTTTATATTTTTAATATATATCCACGTTTTATAATCTACTAGAGTTCCACCCGCGGTTACGCAGTTTTAAAGATTTAAGCATACATAGGGACACAAATTTTATTAGTCTTCAGTCTTCACCCAAACCATCGCTTCCGAGAAATTGTTTCGCATGTCCCATTCATACAATATGAGAAAAGGTCCTAGTTCCAAGGTCTTCGATAGATATTGTGCAAAATCAACACGTGTCACGATTCCGGGAATATGTCTTTTCAACTGTTGGTGACGCAAATGGCTCCCATCACGTATCAACCATTATCCTGTTGAATTGCTTACAATTGCGTCAAATAGTTGGAAATTAAATTGTGACGTGGTAAACAGAGTATTTTTTATGTTTGGAAAATACATTTTGAATATTTCTCTTTTATTCAATACTAGCTTTCCGCCCGCGGCTTCGCCCGCTTAGTCTAAAACGTAATAAATTATTATATACTAAGACCTTCCTCTTGAATCACTCAATCTATTAAAAAAACCGCATCAAATCCATTGCATAGTTTTAAAGATAAAAGCATACATAGGGACATCGACACAGAGAAAGCGAATTTGTTTTATATCTACTATGTATATATGTATACATACAGAAAAATAGTAATTTCCTTTTCTTGTCTTTATACAAAAGAATAGAATTTTCTTTGATGTGATCAATAAAAAATGTAATTTTTTATTTTTACATTGATGAATCATGCCTCATGTAAAAAAATCCTTTATCTCTTCTGTATGTTATATCATGATTTTTGGGGAAAGCGTTGCGTAAGTATATTAAGGTAAAATGAAGGATTGAGTAATTCAACTCATTTGGGATTAATTTATCAAACTTGGATGTTCCTAAAAGCATTATGTCTCTACGTTACGCATTAGTCTAATATTCTTAGAAAATGTTTTGGGAGATATACAAAAAATATTAACATATTTTATTTTATTATCACACAGTCCTTTGTCTCGTATTTTGGCAAAAAGTAATCGAATATTTTTGTTTTTATGAATTAAAATGATCTCTTATGATGATTAAAATTTTAGCCTACAAAATTTTTACTACATTAAAAACATACATACTTCCCTCACTTCTACTGAACAATAAATTTTATATATTCAAAGCCGCAATAAATCACAGCGCCAAAAATATTGCAAGTATGTCAAACAATTAATGTTAAAAGTGACTCGATTATAAGTTTTCTGACTGCAATAGAATATACGCATCTGCTTTACAAATGTACTTTGAATTCAAATTTCACAATTGAGGATTGCAAGCGCTGCTATTGACACATCTGAGATCAAGTTTGTAAACTAAAATAGCGCTCGAGTTTCCTACAATGCTTGTGGTTCCGAGCTGTCGGAATATGTTCGGTTTGTAAATATTTATTTGCGTTTATAGGGCGTTTAGCGTGATGGGATTTGGTGGGGAAAGCTTCTGTTTTGACGTGACAACGTCTTATAATTCGATAGAGCCGGCTGCACGCACGAAAAAACATGACTCATGCGGCGTTACCTCGCTCTGAGGCGTTCCATGTAAGGCTTGAAGTGCACGCGAGAGCGCGGAACGAGCGACAAAGAAGCACAATCGGACGTTGTCACGTTCAACTATCGCCAGTAAACCGACTTTACAGACAACCAATTTTTTTATGGGACAAGGGTTTTTTATGGGCATTCATCCCAATTTATGTAGTTGCTTCGAAGAAAAGAAGAAACTTTTCTTCTTTTTCGGAGATATTCACGATGCTTAGATGATACGTGGGTTTGTCTTTTTTTTTTGAAAATTTATTTGTCTTGTTTAAAATGTTGGCTAGATTGATGTTACAGATTATGTTCTTGGTTTATGAAGTGTTTTTTAAAAGGCACAATTAAAGATTGCAAAATAGCTGAGTTTTATAAACACACAATGAAAAATCAGCACGTCTCTATTATAGTCTGGATTGCCACATTCTAATCTGGTTCTGGTATTAAAAAAATATGGGATAACGTTAAACCTCTTAGCACAAATTCCCAACTAAATTTCATCCATTTAAAGTCCTATAAAAAGAGGTGAAATTAAATTGTTTCACGATCAAATTACGCTGAAACGTTGAATTGTAAGAATTGCAAGCCAATTACCAGCGGGATCGAGCGATCACTTTTGACGGTAATTTTTGATAAATTGAGCGACCTTGCTGGCAATTGCGCTGTCCGTAATATGATTGGTTTTATTCTAGTCAGGTCTGACCTAGGCTAGAAACTAGAATATTTCATCGTTAACCCTATCTATGTCTATGGTAAATGTTTTTACTTTGCGGTCATTAAATGAAATGCCCAAATGAAACTGAAATTTTAGGTTTGTAAGAGAGTTTCACTTTGATCTGCATCTTTACAACGCATTTGGATGAAACTAGAATTAAATAAAGACTTGGTGATAATATAATCTGATAAATAGTTTAACAATGAATTGACAAATATATTGTATCCAGCCATAAGTATTTGTTACTATTATTAAAATCAGAGCCCAAATATGTCTATTAGGAAAGTAAAATGAAAAATTAAAGCTGATTAATATAAAGAAAAAAAACAATTCAGCAAAATCAATAAAATTTTTAGTTGCGTTTGCAAAAATGAAAGAAAAAAGGCCAAACTCAATAAAGGACCTCTTACTGAACTTATCCTTTTATGAGGAAATGCTTCAATTGATATTATAGCGCCGTCAATACCCCACTTTCTTTCAGGACTGAATCAGTGCGTCACTTAGAGATTGGTCCTTAAGTGGAACTTTACAAGCGGTTATCGTAGCTTTTTATGAACAGAACATACGTATAGATAATGTTGACTGAGACGCTTAAAGTTTTACTGTATTGTAGTTGTAGTAGGTGATCGTGAAGGTAAGGTAAGCAATCAATAACAACTATGAGAATTAATAGAGCTAAGACCGTGAGGTTTTATAATCCGAAAGGGCGAACGGATTGACGATAGGTTATATTATATATAAAGTTATGTAGAATAAAGAATTTGGTTCTAAGAAAAGTAAATTAAATTTACAAAATATCAAGTGCCAAGCTAAATTAATAAATAAATTATTCAATGTTAGTTCACTCAACTTTAAATGTTATTATGGTAAAATTTATTAAATAAATTAAATTACTGATAACAATTAAACGCTACTTTAACCAGCAGTTTATACTCCCGTATGTTTTCAGATAATGCGCATCTTACAATCCGTACTAGGGTCACGTGCGGCCGTGGAAAGCATAGAAAATCCTTTTCATCAGTTTTCATCCGACTGCTCGAAGATGTGCTGTTGTATCGAACTCTAGTTGTACCCACTGCGCTTGTGGATATCGAAAAGATAAATACTTAGTAGTAGGTACTGTTTATTAGGTACATATGTGATAGCGTAGTCAGTACGCTTTAGATATAATATGTAGGTAATCTACACTAATATTACACAGGTAGTAGATTTTATTGATTAGTTAGTAGTTGGTAAGTTCGTAAACTGTTGTAATGAAGCAACAATATTTGATATTTTTCACAATAATTTTACCAAAAGCTTTATCATTTCTAAGTTTCATAGGGTATTTTGTATAATTTGGTTTCATTATAACGTGTGTGATAGGTATACAAAATACAACAGTAAGTACTGTCTTACTTCTGTACACTTGAATACTAGATGTAACAGAACATCTACAAATCTTTTTCTTTGGTGTGCTTCATAAAACATAGTGTCCGATAATATTATCCAGGAAGTTACTTGATTATATTTTTAACTAGCAACCCACCTTTGCATAGATGGATAGAAATCGATGACTTTGTAGTAATTAAAAATACATAATACATTTTCAGAACGCTGTTCAATAAATAAATATTATGTATTTACTGGCTTCAAATGGGATATCGAAGTGATATCGCAATACTGTGCGTAAAAGACGTATTGGCCAACGTCGGCTTCTCATTTGATGTTTTGAACGTGTTCTATTAAGACGTGACGAATCGCTCCAAATCGCGCGCACGTAAATATGTTCTGTAGCTACTGCTTTTTAAGATCTAATTTTGAAGAACCAATTCACAGTGCTGGGAAGGAATTAGAGGTTAAAAATTTTAATTTTGCGATTATTTATTAATAGTGTAAAGAGGTGAAAGTAAATTTCTGTATACAAATTGAGCTGCATTATTACATATACCTTTTGAAAAAATTGCCAGTCTCAAAAAATGCCGATAAAGTCTGGAAAAATGCTTTTCCTCCGCGAGATTGCTCGCTACATTTTGACGAAAGTGTATGTAAATTAATTATTTTTTCATTTTATTTTAATGAATTTTAAACTGATTTATACTAAATATTAACCAAGCATAAATCCACACTGCTCCGCATTTTATTGGAATACACCATATTTTTTAACAATTTCGTAAAAGTAAAATCTCGTAATTACTATGATTAAATATTGAACCAGAAAATATAATGTGGATTGTTCCATTTTAATTTTAAATTATTACAATAAATAAATCATCAGTTAATAACTTATTGTTCTACACACTTATAAATATTTTGTATTTAAATTAATACTTTTTATTATATTTAAACTCAGAGTGGATGATATTTTTAATGCATTAGCATAGTTAAAGATTTTTAACTTTATTATTATTATTTCTGTTCCTATTTTAGCTATAAATAAAAGCTATACTCCCGTTTAACAGTTTTGTAGGTTAATTATGCAAATAATAAACTAAACATCAATGCTTTTCAATACTTTAATCGGATAACGTTAGTATTTAGCATAACTAGACGCTTTTGTGCCGTAAATAAAGCAACCATCTATTATTTGGAAACAATAGAGTTCTCGAATATTCGGTTCCATTAATTATAACAACAAAATATCGCTTACGTAACGATTCGCTAATCCATAGATGTGTTTTGCTATTGTAACTTTAAACTAATGTGTTATAATAGTGCAATAATTAATTATTAAATATTATATTTTATTATTAAATATTGTATGTAATATTGTATGTTATATAAAAAAACTTAGCAGAGCTTACGTTATGGGTAGTAAACAACTAGTAAACATGGTTTTATAGGCGTTTTTTAAATAATGCATATCTGTAATTAAAAGATATACACTAAATAAGTTACTGTAAAGTTTAAGCATTTAAAAAGATTTGTATCAAAACAGTAAAAGGTATATACTTTTAAAGTTTGATTTAATTTTGTGACGATTATCTACTCATGGGCTAACGCGAACGCCAACATAACATAAATACGTATATACTATAAAAAAGGTAAATTGAATGTATCAACCGTCCAGCTAAATTACTAAATCATATAAAACAACCTTTACATTTGCATCCGTAGTTCTGATCCTAACCACATAATTACTCCACTGATTGTACTAACAGGACAATTTGAGTTAAATAGCCCAAATTAGGCCTCGTACAGAATTAGTTTCAAATGAGTGTAACTTTACGGTGTTTGGATAGTGATCGTTTGGTGTTTGTTTGTATGTTTGGATGAAAGCTGTGTAGTTGTGATTGAAAATAGATCATTCTAGAATGGTGTAGTTTTGTCTTTTCTAGATAAAGAGGAGCTATTATATTTTATTATTGGTATAATATTGTGCTATTGTGTTTCGATATGAAAATGAAAATTTCAAAATTACCGTTTCGTTTACTTTTATTTATTGCACTGTTGCACAAAAAATCCTTTGAAAAAGTTTATTACCTATATATTTATACCTACCAATAAATATCACGATATATTTTTACACTCCCTTGTAAACATAGTGAATCGACACCTATGTGGTACCCAGCTGAAAGACAAGTAATCGGTTACCCATCCATAAAACGACTGACCGTTTGGTTGCTTACCCCGCATATCTATTACCAATTCAATTGCATGATGCATCGCGTTGCGGAATATGTTAATGTTTTCACTTGAAATCATTCTCAATTATTGAAACCGCATGATGATTTAGAGTACTATTGTGATATAGTTTAATAAATAATGTATTTTAAATGTACGTGTTTTGTATTCAGTTCCATCTCTCTATATTACTGCAGTGCGTTTAAAAATACTTGAATTATCGTGTCCATTTACAGTATATATGTCGCTGTCATTAGGTTGAATCTCCTGTTTGATTAAATGACTAGTGCGTTAATTGAATGACTAAAGGTCAACTCGTCAAGTTGTTTAATGTCTTGAATGAAGGTCATTTAGCATAGTCCTTCTGAATAGATTTAGGTTTAAATAAAACTATTTATAATGGTAACATCAACTATGCATTCATATGAAATTAATAAATTCCTATAAAACGTTATATTATATGAAATTCTCCATTTCGTAACCCCTGATCAATCCTAAACCCAATAAATTATTAATGGTAACTTGAAAAAGCATCTTCACTGAAAACAAACGACATATTAATGCTAAACCTACTAACTTTAGCCCGCGTCTTGGCTTGTTTATTCCCTCGAAGTTATACTGATTATTAAAATCAAAAATGGATTACTCCCGTCTTCGGGTCTAATCCGCTTAACCGAAAACCATTTGTTATACTAGGGATATACAGACAGACAGGGCTAGTTTGCTTCGAGAATTAGTATATGTATATGTAATATGGATATAGTTTACTGTAATGTATAGTTTACGGTTCATATAATTACCTAAACAGTGGGATGTCAATAATCTTCATCCATATTTTGTTCTTAACTTACTTTGATTTACTAATCACTAACGTATTTAAAACCAATCAGGATTTTTTACATTTGATGCCATTCCTACATAAAATTGCTATTTTAAAATCAATATGAAAAACCTTCAATGATAGCTGTTAACCATCACCATAAAAACCATTCTTTTTACACAACAGTACAATGTAATGAATTGTTATAAATATATATGTTACAGTCAAAACCCTTGACCAGTCAATAACCTTATTGACCGGTAAAATTCGTCAATAAGGTTATTGACTAAGGGCGTCGGACAAAATCCTTATTGACTGATTTTATCTGACAAAATCAGTCAATCAAGGGTCAGTCAAGGGTTTTAACTGTAACATATATAAATAAAAAATTTGCTCCCTTACTCTCAGGGCTGTCACAATAAGCGTAGAGCTTCAAAACGTTCCAACAAAATTTCGCTATACACCATTGCACGCGGTAGCCCTATTATTTCAATTATTTACACAAGAACGCTTGATTGCAATTCTGCCGATGGTTAGTGTACATGATTTCGGCTAATAACTAGTTCAGAGCTCACAATTGTTCCTGGAATAACTGTTTATCTGTTTTGGAATGGGCTAGATGGAGTTGGCTGGTAGCAATGTGCTTTTGATGTATCTATGTTGTATGGCAATTGGATAGGCTGGGTATTTCTTAATTGATTTTCCATTATAGCCGAGATCTTCTCTATGTATTCTCGTGTCACAATTCTAGTTACTAATTTACCATACTCTTCCGAAACGGCTTGAAAGATTATAATGCAATTTTTTGTGCCTATTGGGTAGATCTGAATCGGCCAAAATCTATTTTTCATATCCCTAAGCGATTAGAGACAGAAAAACGTTTGTCGGGACAGCTAGTAATATAATACTATAGATTATTGTAAACTAGCTTACCGCCCGCGGCTTCGCCCGCTTTGTCTAAAACCTAATAAATTATATACTAAAACCTTCCTCTTGAATCACTCTATCTATTTAAAAAAACCGCATCAAAATCAGTTGCGTAGTTTTAAAGATTTAAGCATACAAAGGGACATAGGGAAATAGGGACAGAGAAAGCGACTTTGTTTTATACTATGTAGTGATGATGCTGTGTGTAAATATAAATGGAGTCAATGTGATGTTTAGAATCAGCTTAGTACAGGGAAAATAAATAATTAAATCGTAATAATTGAATGTTTGTTTTGAGTAATGCAAATGGAAAAGAAGGAAGTAGAAAGCGGAAAATATAATTATCGTTCTTAAAATAGACGTTTGACGAATGTAAAGACATTGATTAATTATTTTTAAGAGTAAAGAAAATATTTATAATAATTGTTGTGGTATTTTCCTGCGCTCAGTTATATAGTAGGTATCTTTTGTATATGAAATTTTGTATGCCAATTGGATAGATCTGAGAATCAACATCGATTTTTCATGCCCCTAATTGAAAAAAAATGGAAATATGAAAAAAAAATATTTATTTCAGCTATAACACATTAACAATAGAAATTTATTAATATAAGAATTTGCTGTAGCTTATTACATAGTTATTTTAACTATGTAGGTGCTGTGCTGACGCAGGATTTTCGGTCGCGTCGCACATTCACATAGCGTCGCCCCCAGTTGTCCCGTAACTCGCGCCACCGACCCACGTCTAGTAGTTAGTAAATTAAAGTAGTATATTTTTGTGTAAGTTAGAGGAATATATAATTTCTATTGACTGCATTCTTTATTTCATCTCCCTGCACACAGCTACACTAAAACTATCTAAGTTTTAACTATATTATAATTGACAGCTAGTATAGTATAGATTTATTTTATCTGTAGTTATATCGTATTTATTAGTACGGTACTTGTAAGAGTATAGATTCGGAAGATTAAGTAAAGGAAACAATAATAAACGATACATTAATATTCTAGGTGTTCTTAGGTAAAGTTTGGAGTAATCTGGCCACGGATTAGAGTGGAGGGGCGCGTGAGGGCAATGCCAATGACGTCACTACGTGTTGGTTACATCTTAGGGTTTCTTTTGCTGTTTATCTTTTGGAGCTTTGTGTAATTATTGCTGGCTTCATGTGGATGTGTTTTTGTTTATGAATTAAATGAACATAATATAAGATCAGGATTATATAACTTTATAATAGTATAAAAATTGGTTGGATAATGTTTGTTTTGAGCATAGAGATCTAGAGAGATGCCAATCGCTTGCGCTGAGTACGAAACCTGGTGTCTCATAACAAATTTACGCACACAACAGTAAACAAATAAAAACAATACTTCGCGTTGTGTGCGTGTCATCACACAAAAATTTGAGAGCGACTATTCGTTCGCACACTAGATTGTAAGTAACGTACGTATACAGCACCACACAGCCGCAAGATATGCGTTTACGATAGGGATTGCTTGTCGATAAAATGAGAAACGTTAAAATTAAAACAATTTACCTATAGGCAATACAGTAACTAGGTAGAAAATAGCAATGGACACCTTGATGGTAGCATTCATGGTGATGAAGTACATAAAGCATTGCCTATTGACTTATTGTAAAGTAATATAAGTATGAAATAAGTGACTTCTTTTTTTAATCCATGTATAATAATTACTATAAAATTATTGCTCGAGTACCTATCAAATAATAATAATACAATCAGATATTAAGCTAATAGTAATACATTATGATATAAAAATAAGGTAGTAAAATAATACATAATACGATAAAAAATCCGAATCTTATCGACATGGACACACTCGACGCGCATCCTCAACTAACGACCGCGAGCAGCGGCCGTACAGACCCCGTACTACACGATCGAACGTTTTTGTTAGCTTTAGTATGTTCATTATACATTGCGGTATTCGAACTTCGCGTTTGAATAGAGTCACGTACAGAAGAAGCATTGTAAACTATTTACATAAATTATTGTGACTGTCGTTCTGTCACATAATGAAAGCAAGAAATCACTCTACGTAATATTGTTTTTGAAATTTTAGTAAGAAAATCGTATAATTTTCAGTACTTACCGATGGTATGTGATTCCATTTGACTTAAAGTTGCTGGTTTCACTTCGGTTTTTACAAACTTTAACGGAACAACACGGCATTGTCAAATAATACCCGGCCGACGGTCGAACGTCAACTGAATGCAACAAACAGCATGTGTTCTTTTTTTGGGCATATTGCTGCGACACCGGCCCCGCCCCCTAACCATATCTCCCTTTAGTTTCTGTGATCTGTGGTTTTGAGGTTTGACTCTACAATTCCACGAGCACCAACAAAAAAATCCCCTTGCCCGTTCTGGATGGATCCACTGAAATCATAAATATGAAAATCTATTTACAGACAGACACTTCGATTAATTAGTAATTCAGTACAACAGTACTATTTTAAAGAGCAAGTTAAATAATAATTAGTCAAGCTTAACACACATGCTTGTGTTGGTCAGTGGCATGAACTGATGTAACTTAGTCTAAGATCTGATTTATCTAGTATTTGTTACTGATTGTAATGTGTGTCTAATAAATAAAATTAAAAGATAATAATATATAGACAGTTCTTATAACAATTATCACATTTGCCTTTATAAAATTAACACATCATTTATTTCAACATGAATAACTAGTACCTACCATAGATGTCCTAACGCAGATCATTCTCAGATTACAATTGACTGCTGACAATGTGTAATGCCTTGGAGATAGGTTCAATTTCCTACTACCTATATCTATTAACATATCTAACAATGTTAAGTGCTTAGTCGAGGATGAACTAGTTGCTCACTCCAGCTCTCCCTGGGGAAGATAAGAATATTACATGACAATATATTTTAGCTTTCTGCTGGAAATCACATACAAACAAAGTACTATTTATTATATTTGTGAGGAAGTATTATCTTATTCCAAACCTACCTACATTATGACTGCCATCATTTATGCCTGTCACACGGTTGTCTTAAATGAAAAAATATACCTAAGTATAAAAGCACGCATTTAGTGATAAGTATGTTGGCAAACGATCAAGTGTTCTAGGTTACAAACAAACATTTTTAGATTTTTTATGATTTACTCTATGTAGCGCTCTAAGGGGATATTTCCTATGATCCTAGTTTACAACGGGTCGAAATTCGGTCGCTTACCTACTTTATATATTACTATCTTTCCGCCCGCGGCTTCGCCCACATTTTCAAAGAAGAACGTTCAAGTAAAAATGTGCCACAAAGGTTTCTAAACTTAAAGATACTTACTTCATTGTCGTGTATTCAATTGTATTAAACTCCTCAAACGTAAATAATAAGTGGTATTACTGCAGTTGGAGAAACTTTACTTACTTAAGAACTAGATGGCATTGTGTATATTAAAGTTTTAAATCTTTATAAATTGTTTCAGTAAACTGTAATTAAGTTTAAAACTTACCAAAACGTTGAAAAATAAGAGCTACTTATCAAGCCATTAATTGCTTGTGTGTCTATCACACTTTTTACTCACATAAAAATTCTTATATTTATAACACAACGTCCATTTTTGACAAATAAATTATTAAACTTATTAAGCTATTGCATAGCTTCTATCGCGGGCCTTGAGCGCGGGGACCGAATCGAGAAATTCCGTAACGAAAAACCTCACGCTCCCCCACTCCGACGGGCGGAGGTGTGGCTTGAAGGTGTGAAGGAAAGAAGGTGGAATTCCTCCATCGAAAAAAGGGAGAATTCTCGACCAGTCTACTTGACTGGCCGGCCGTTAAGGCCTCAATGGATGATGTCGGAAAGTTAATATAGCTCTGTAGCGAAAAAATTTCGCTTGCGCGATTCAGAGCGAGGTGTCGCTACAAAGGCATAGCATGCAATAGCTTTACCGCGGCAGTCCCCGAGTGCCACACGTCGTTTTTTTTAATTTTAATACACCATTTTTCTGTTCACAGGAAGTACATATTCAAATTCCCGCATCGCCACAATCATCATCAAGAAGCTCTCCAGCATACGGAGCAAAGATAAGAAGTATATAAAATTCAATACTCCTAACAAGTAGTTTTAATTGTCCTAGAGGAAGCTCACGAAGTCATTAAAGAGGTAATACATATTCATACTATTACCTTCCCCTTGGCTCTTGCCAAGTTTCAGTGTCACTCTTGAGACATAATATTCATTATGCAGGTCCTCAAACTTTGTATTTCTGGGACAAAAATGCAGGCCAAGGTCGAGGTAGAGCGTTATAATGGTGTGTGGGATTATATATTCATAATTATTCATTCTTGCTAAGTACTTTGTTACTTTATTCGTATTTTTCTCCTGGGCGACGCCTCTCTTATGTTATAAATGTAAGTAAGGGTTTTCTACGGGCTTCTAATTGATGTGTGGATAGGTTTTTAATCGACAATCCTATTTCCAGAAATGTATAGATAGGTATTTCTTTTGTGTATACAGGGTGTAATCGTTAAGTGTGCACAGGCGATTATTCCGTAACTATTAGAGATATCAAAAAACTTTAAACTGATATCGAAAGTACTTAACGTAATGAGTAAAATGGCCATAATAAATTTTTAAAAATAAAACGAGAAATATCAAAAAAATTAACTTTAAACCCTCCCATACATTTAGTATGAGATATGAATATCCCATGTACATTTAATATGAAAGATTTTAGCTTGTTCTTTCTTTTTTTGGTTTTCTGCTTTAATTACTTCGCAAATTTGAAGGGAAGTTCATTTAGAAACTATAAATAGACCTCCTCATTGTATTGCACAATGAGGACGTCACTTCGAAAATCTGCTATGAATACAAAATGTATGGGAAATAAATTGTATGGGAGCGTTTAATGTAACATTTTTGGATATTTCTCGTTTTATTTTTAAAAATTTATTCTGGCCATTTTACACATTAGGTTAAGTACTTTCGATATCAGTTTAAAGTTTTTTGATATCTGCAATAGTTACGGAATAATCGCCTGTGCACACTTAACGATTACACCCTGTATAATTACGTATCGTTACCTACACAGTTGCGTATTAAAGCCAAAAAGGCCTGAGTTAAATACTCGCTGAGAATAAGAAGAATGTCCTGGTTCAGCAAAGTTTATCATATTATAGCTGATTAGCGATTTACCCATAAGGAATTTCAAATAGAATGCATTTCGAATTTATTTTACTGAACCCAAAAGTTAAGTTTTATTTTTACATTTAAATGAAGAATCAACGTGCAAAAACATTCACCGACATGGGCGAAAATCAGCCATATAATGATTTAAACATGAGTTGAAATAATTAAAATGTACGGTCCCAGACCTTTTCACATATAAACACAGACATGCGTCACGAAGCTCACTCGAGTGTGGATGAAACAAGAGTTGCTTTTAATTAGTGAGAGAAATTGTCTTCCAGCTTTACTAGTACTGGGATCAAGCCAAATGTGACGTATGCATGTATTCACAATTATTGGGAAATATGGCTTTAGTTTTGCTGTTTGGATGTTTCTAGAATACAGGTTTGGAAATAGATTACGCTATTGTGGGTAATTCTGTTTAGAATATTTTGTAAGTTTTAATATATTATTTTGTTTTATATTCTCTGTGATTAGTATTAAATCATCAAATACTCAAAAAGTTAAACGAACAATCGTTGAACAAAATTAATTTACACTTAAATGATGATAATTACTTGTTAAATAGAGAACTATTAAGAATATTCTAGAAAAGTGATACTTTTCTGAGAAATCAACATCAATAATAAAACATTATCTCTGCCACAGATGGTACTCTCCATTATTTTAATAATAGTATTTTCAAGTATTACAAACTATTCTATAAAAAGATTCTAAAAGAAATATTCCTGTAATGAACAACCTTTACACAAGCTATGAAAAGGTGTAGTTTAATGTTTACATTTTATTATTAAATACCTTAACAAAGTCGTCCAAGTCTATCTGTAAATAAGGCACTACTTAATGATGCAAAAGATTTTAATTGTTCAAGCTACGTAAATCATTTCTCGCCTTACATCTAAATGTAAATACCTTAAGTATTAATATGCTTACACCAACAAAATATATGCTATTTCATCGCTTACTAGTCTTCTACTTCGTAGTTCTGGAAACCGTGCGACAAATCGCTAATTTAGCATAAAGGAGCTAACAGTCGTAACATATTACGTAAATCGTGATGGAATCTTCATGGTATACCGCAGTTATATTGCCGAGTCACCCAACGTTACGTCTATTCAATGATTACCTCGTAAATACAAATTCCTGAAACAGCAATCGCTTAAGGTGATTGCTACGATCTGTTCCCAGCCAATGTCCCGCTAGATGGCGCTGAATTCTACATTTCTAGTTTATTTGAGTTTTTGCGTAATTGGAAAAGATTAAGGTCGTAGGAATAGTCATGGCGGTTACTGAATATTATATTTTATTGAAATATGTCATATCATTGCCTTAAAATCCACCCAATTCGGTAAAAAAATGCATTATAACATCTGTCATTGCATACAGGGTCGTTTACACACACAGACGTATACAAAAATGATAAAGATTTAAGTCTAGATGGCGTGAATGTAAAACAAGTAGGATTGTTATAAAAATAAAAGTTATATTTGTTGGCGTAAACTATTTTGTTGTAATTTTGGGAAATAAATAATGTCAAAATTGATTACAATAAAACGCAGTTTTATTTTATTACATTACACTATTGTTTTTTTTATCAAAACATGTATTTGAAGTAGCATATACCTATGATATAATATTATGCTAAGAATAATTATTCATACAACAACAAATCTAAAACACTATTTACTATGGAAAAAAACCAGGAAGGTGAAAAAGATATTTACGATTTCGACGCACTCGACTTTTAGTAAAATATAGTAGGTAAAAATTAAACAATGGTAATGTAAATTCTAAACAAACTACTACCAAAATACAATTAGAACAAAAATCATTTGACTTGTTTATTTCACCCAGAGGCCAGAGGCGGCTCGTGACAAAATTGTATAGGTGTTCACTTGAAATAAAACAACGAAAATACAATAGCGTTCGGGATGATTTATTACAAAAAAATGAGCACCACATTTTATAAATGTCTATAACACTAAAAATTACAAAGTACAGGCTATTTCAAAACGAATTCAATGACTAGGTATCAATAATTAGTAAATCACCGAATTTGCATTCGCGAGCGTAGGTATCCATAGTGTTTGTCACTGACGGTCACTGACCTCTATAACTTATAGTTATAGAGGTCAGTGGTGTTTGTTGTGTAAACATGTATGTATTTGAGTAGTTAGTAGCATATTATATTCTGAATTTCTGATCCATGCCTATTCACTCAAAACTAATAACACTAATGATTTGTAACAGTAAATTATTTCAATAGGTAGGTATTTGAACATTTCCCAACAAGACGTAAGAATAATTATTCGTAGGTATACAAGATACAATAACAAATCTAATACACTATTTATTATTTTATTATTTACTAGCGGTCCGCCCCGGCTTCGCCCGTGGTACATGTTTACGTTTTCTCTCCATAAGAAGTAATAGCTAGAGAGCTAGCGCAAAGCTACCTGTATGTATTTGACCAGACCTGGATTTTTGTGTGTTGATTCCCCTATACCTACTATACATGAGATGAGGAGTCACTAAGCCCAGAGTGGTGGACGGGGCGCGCGCTTAGGTAAGACAGGTGGAAATTTTTGGCGAACTTTGAAACCATTTGACCACGTCTGCCATTTTGATATTTGAAAATAGATTATTATTACTATCGGAAAATAACAATGGCAGACCATTATCACGCGGATAACATTCTGGCAGACACTTATGAAAGTGCTGAAAAAAATACAATTTTGAAAGTATTTGACCAGATCTGCCATTCATATATTTTATTTATTAGGGTCTTAAAAACTTATTTTCGAAACGGCAGACATTTTCATTGCGTACAGACTTCAGCAGTCAACAAGACTTAGCTTCTACATGGTCAGATGTATATATGTATTACGTTCCCTGACCTTACATCAATGATTTACTTTATTAATGTTTTTATGGTCATTTACATTTAATTTTGAAAACTATGGAATAAAATTTATAAATTTGATGATACAAAACTAAATATACATTTGTAAAGAATCTCAAATATAAAGTTGTGTTGCAAATAACAAATCATCATTTAAATATTTAGTTTATTTCTTTATTTAAGAAACAATTAACAATTACAAAACAACATAAAAAAACACGCATGCATTTATTGAAATGTTCATTCATCATCACTATCGTATGGCGTTGTGTGACTCGTCTTCATAATCCATTGAATCGGATTCTGTAAAAGTAAAACGTAAATTATATAATAAAAGAAATGAGTAAAGTCAAAAATAATTATTAAAGAGTTAATCATTATAAACTTACCTAGTAAGGCAATGCCTTTGATGTCGCACGATGCCGCCGCGCCGCCAGTGTAGGTACTTCTGCTGCTACATGAAAATATGCTAGGGTTGCAACAAATGGGAAATAAAACAATTGTGATTATTACTATTATGATGTAATCATTTATTCATATGTACATTCAAAACAATTGCGATTATTAAATCTGATGTAATTATTTTTTCATAAATATATAATTATTATTAATTACATAATATATTGCACTGTGAAATATTTACGTATCACTTTATTTTTGATGTTCTTAATTGTCTTTTATAAAATTTAAGTGACGCATTCGCATTGGGATCAACAATCCGATAAGAAAAGAATGGAGACAACATATACATAGCTTTGATTTCAATTCTACAGATACAAAATATACAATCTATCTAAAATGATACAACGGATGTTTCCTGCGTTTTCTCGTCAAAATACCGAAACAACGTAATTATTGTATAGTAGTTGGGCGTGAAAGTAAAAAAACAAATGAAAAGTGTTTTCCATATGATTATTTATTAAATTTACGCGATTAAGAATAATTTCAACGATACAATTTAGTAACCGAGAATTCAGAGGATTAAAGAAAATACCTGCCTGATCATTTTATCAAACTCTAAAAGAATTATGGTTATTTCGCATCACTCGGTTTATTAGTTTGGTAATAATTATTAAAGGTAGTTACAACCCTAGCCATTGAGTCGAACGGTAGGCAACACAATATCGACTTTGTGCGGGTACATATGGTACATTTCTTCTTGCTGTGAAGCGTAATTATTATTATTAAGATTTTTTAGGCTATTTTGAATCAGCTGTTCTAATTTAATTCTAGAAATTTATTAAAACGTGATTTTTTTAAAAGTATATTATGAGTTTATAAATACCTCAACCAATAGTTATTGTGTCCTATCCTCATTTCTTTATATCTTGGTAGTTAACTAAAGTGTTAAATTTACATAACCTCAACAACAACATTTACACTGCCACTGCACTAAAACTAATATGGAATCCATCACACAGTCTATTGATCAGATGTTTGAAGTGTTTAACCACAGAATGGATGAGTTCCAAAAGGATCTCCAGACAATTTCAACAGCCCCAATGGGTAGCCCGTCTTCTAAATTAGCGTCTGACTTTACAGTCTTTCGCACATTTGTCTTGACATCACTACAGTGTCTACAGTCTGAGGTTATCCTCCTGAGTAACAAAACAAAAGTACCTACGACGGACGACCACGCTTCGAGTTGCCAAACACACAGCCAAACAACAATAATGAGTAATAAATTGTTTACAAAAAAAACAAGTTTTCCATTTTTCTGTATGAGTAGACAGAACTTCAAAACGCCACCTGCTACGGTTTATATTATGAACGATGGTTATAAAAATAAAAGTTATATTTGTTGGTGTAAACTATTTTATTGATCAATAATTTTGGAATTTAAAACTGTCAACATTGATTACAATAAAACGCAGTTTTATTTTATTACACTATTGTTTTTTTATCAAAACATGTATTTGAAGTACCATATAATATTATGCTGATCCAAGCATTTTCACTCAAAACTAATATCACTAATGATTTGTAAAAGTAAATTAT
>CAJQZM010036885.1:22902-46904 GCA_907164665.1 Colias nastes
AAAAAAAATGAGCACCACATTATAAATGTCTATTTATACACTAAAAATTATAGAGTATTTCAAAACGAATTCAATTATTATTTAGCAATAATTAGAAAATCCCCGAATTTGCATTCGTGATCGTATTCATAGTGTTTGTCTACACTAATATTATAAAGAGGAAAACTTTGTTTGTTTGTTTGATTGTAATGAATAGGCTCATAAACTACTGGACATTTTACCAATGTTTGCAAGTTTGTGATTACTTTGATAGTTTACCGATTTATAATAATTGTATACTTATATCATTGTTTAAAAATATTCAAACACAATATGATATAGGTACTGATTTATCACTGGTTTCAGTGATGAACTGATGAGTCAATGTTAGCCACAATACTAATCACTTTCGTCATACATGTGTATGAACTATGATTGATGTGATTTGCAATGTGGTGAAATTTCATAAAAATCACGGGCCAATTTTTTGTTTTGAATCCCACCGAAAATACATATATTACTAATTGCGTTATTAGAATAATTAATTACTATACCCACGATCAATTATTACAATTTACAATATAGTCTCAAATGTATACTAGAGAAACATTGCAATTTGAATCAATTAAAATGCATAGCATACAAAAATAAATTCACAACACAAGAAATTCCGCGCGCAAATCATAGCGCGTGTCAATGAAATCAAGAATGTAATTTTATATCAAGCCGAACGCGGACGACGACGCCGAACTAAAGTACCTACAGTACCATTTACCTTCAGTGTACAATACAGTTTACAGACCTACGACGGACGAACAATAATGAGTAATAAATTGTTTACAAAAAAAAACATAGTTTCTAAGGTCATTAGTTTTATTTTATTGTTATTTTCTTTGAACGATTGGAAATGAAATTACTCAATTTTTACACAGAACTTTGATTTATTAGAATTATGCTCATTATGTATAAGATAACGAACGCGAATGCACGACATCTAGCGTCAATGTCTAAACATCGCCTTTCGTTTAGATATTGACGCGCTAGATCTGTAATAAGTATATAGTCTATGCGCTAGATGTCGTGCTTTATGTCGTGTTTCGCTTGGCAAAAGTCACGCACACTACTGTAGAAGTGTCAAATTTTTCCGGTATTTTACTGTTGTTTTTCTAAGTAAATATTGTAAATTATTGATTAAAAAGGTCGAACGCGCACACATTTCATTATAGAGAAGTGATAAAATGATTAGTTTTAAAGAAATAGTGTCTGTGTTAAGTGTTTAGAGGTAATCAAAAATGTATGGAGGGACGGTCGGAACATCAACCTTAACGTTCGATCCCAGGCAAATATCCCAGTATACCGGTATTTATGGCGCGCGTACCTCGCTCGTGCCATTTCTGTCATTATCAAATTATGCTATACGACCCAATAATAAAGTTCGCTTTTGATTGCAGTCATTACCGCATAAAACCATGGAAGTAATTTCGACGATTGGATTGTAAAAATTATTGAATGCAAATGTAATAAAAATGGCGGTTATTGTTGCTTTTATTGGAGGTTAACTGGGCAGTGAGCTCGCTTTAACAATGATTGGAGTTTGATAATGTATTGTGTATTCATTGCATTTATGATATCATAGCCCTAATCGGTTATGCCATTGATTCGTTCATATATTGTTCATTCAGTTAGTGCTGTTAATTTGTTAATATAGATTTATGTTTATTGTGTAAAGTATATATGAATCATGTAAAGCTGTATTTTAATACAAATATTTGTATGTTTTTAACATTATTAAATGCAGTGGTTTTATTTTTTTTCAAATATAATTTAAGAAAGTTATGAACGCAAAAGTTTTCAATTTTATATGATAAGGTAAGAAAAAAGTAAATAACAAAAATTTTCTGCGAAAGACTTAGAAAATTCTACCTAGTTGTTATGCTGTTGTAATGTTATGATAATGATCGCTAGTTACCATATAAAATTCTTTTGGAAAACCTATCGACCTGATTTTCAAAACCTTAGCTTTAATACATACGCTACGACGCACAAAATTCAATGCAAATCTTAAAGAACAGGAAATTCAGCAAATCTTTGCAAACACGATCAATCAAAGGGGCTTATGAAATTGGCGGAGAACAAATATTACATAAAACATGCGAAGTGACACGGATCGGATCAGAAGTTTCGGGAATTTTGTTGAGATGTATCAAGATTTTGAACATTATTTATTTAAGGGGTTGTATTTGATTTATTTATGGACGTTAAATTTAATCAGATCGCGCCTGGTAACATAATATTATGTCACATTCATATAATAATAGAAATATACTAAGATAGTTCTCTATCGTGTTCCGTTTAAGTTGAAAAATTAAATGAAAAAAACACAGAACATGTTTTTATTATTAGACTTTTTTAGATTCCTAAAATATATATAAGAAACTTTAACGTTATGATTAAAGTTGGTTAAACTTGTTAAAATAATTATAATATAGATACTGAAAGTGTCTTTGAATCATTATAAGTAATATTATGAGCATGCATTGCATTTTGGTATCGAATATTCATAAAAACTAGAAATATAGACCAATTCAAAGTAAACTAAATTCAGAAACATCCAAAGAACTCTAATTTATTTAAAGCGATTAGTAGAATTTATTCAATTAGGCAGAAGCTTAATTAGAAGTCTGTTGGCTACTATAAATTAGTATTTAATTTAAGGGGCAGAATGTTTATTCTAGGTTAATTTGATGTGTAATGAAGTGGGTCCTCTTGAACCGTTTGAGAAAGTTTATGAGTGTCTAGGTGGATCATGGTTTAATTATTTGGTATTTTGGCGGTATTCGGCTTTAGTTTTAGTTAAGTGGAATTTAGGATATTGTAAAATATTATGTAATACAGTATTTTGTATAGCTGTAACATAGTTATACTACTAATATTAGCTAAATATAGGGAAAGGTGATGTAGATAGTCAATTATTTTGGAGAAAGTCATATATTTTTTTTATGCAAGAGTAGGCAACAGAGCAGACGCGTCACCTGGTGGTAAGTGCTCCACGTCGCCCATATGTACCCACAGTGCCAGAGAATTCAAACTATTACGTCAATGTATCAATTAATTTATGAACATCAGCAATTTTTATTAAATAAATTGTAAGAATTTAACCAAAATGTACTTCTTAAAAGCTATTTTATTCCCCACATAGAAATAAAACGCAACCACGTATTCCCAGTATTTAACGAGTAGCACTTAGAGCCTATAGAGTATAGAGCAACAATCTCACGTGCTCCAAATTGTGTACACAAAATTCCTTTTCAATTTAGTTCATGTTAGTAAAATCTTGAATTCTTTTCAGTTGAAGCCAGTCCTTAGGACGTGAAAGGCGGAGTTATAGGGCGCGGTCGAGTGCCGTAAGAAAGGCATTTAGTTGAAATACTGCACTTGTTATTGAGTTTTAGCTGAGGGATAGGAATGAGGAAAGTGTTCGTGAGGAATAGTTCGTATGATTTCTTTATGTGGTCGTAGAGAAACTTCAATTTCGACACTGGGAAATATTGAATCCTATGGCCAAAAATAAATGGCCATAGATTAATTCAACATTTGGTGTTGCGTAAAACTCGATCAATTCGGCATTCCTTTTTTAAGTTTTTGTTCAGGCACGTGGATGGTTTTTATGGAGAAAACACGAATACGAGGCAATAGGACAGAAAAATGTATTATGATAAATTGTATGAAGCTTCTTAACGTTATCATTTTCATCGCCCAATTAACTTCTATAAATAAATTGCTAAAGCGTAGGCATGGGTGTAAATCTTATTCCTATAAATAAATAATTGATTCGTTTCGATCAGATACAACTTACATAAATAAATAACCAAATCACAAAAGGTGACAAAAAGAATAAAATAACAATTTGCAAAGCTGCTTTGTCTGTGCACGAATGAATCGCGATTCACGGCAAAAATAAATATTCCAGAACAATTTGTTCGCGAAATAACAGAAAGAATAATAAAGACATCACTCAAAACATCCTCTGAAAAGAGATAAAAAGGGCTGAAACGCATTAAGCGGTCGATGGAAGCGTTCAGAGTGCATGATTGAGCGCCGCGTGAATTAGCACCAGATATCCGCTCCGTCGCCGACACCCTAATAAATAACCTAAGGCCCTTAACACGCGGGACGTTTGGGACGCAGCGTTTATTTAAGTTTGATGCGCGTTCAAGCAACTCACATATCTACATGAAAAATAACATAGTTAATGATTTTGGTAGAATCGCACATCGTTTGATAAGTGGGTCGAATCAAAATGAAAAAAGAAATATACATATATTGTGATATAAATGTGTGAAATATTGTTATATCATGTATTTAAAAAAAAATATGAAATTGACTACTCTTCTCGTTCAAATTTGCATTTGTTCGTAATAAGATGGTGTTGCGTGTTATTCCTGTTTGTAATTTTAAAGAAGATGTCGACGTTATTTTTAAAACAAAATATATAAAATTAAGATTAAGAAGAAAACTCAAATTTGCAGGTACATATCGACTTATCCAAGTCAATTAATATAACAACATAATTTACATTAACAAAAAACGTGGGAAATTGAACAGAACGCGTCGACCGAACACGCTCAGTATCCAGCGGGCATTCCGCCATTTGTAAATTGTCGAAACGTGAACCATTTTATGAGTTTCTCCGCGTTTTTACCGATTATCCGATAATGGAAAATTCTGTAACGCAATCCTCATTCAACATGGATTAGGACGGGAATAAAGTAATGGAGTGGTTTTAGCAAAATTGGATATGTTTTTATACATACGAGCCTCTGAGCGGAATAAAAAATTAAATTTCCGATTCAATCAGCCGGATTCACGTTTGTCTGTAACGAGGTTTATTTTTAAATTATTTGTGTGTGTGTGTATGAGTGTGTGTGTGTAGACATTCTGGAAGGGTGATGAGAATATTTTATTAGATTGGAATTTGATTTGCAATTGAATTTTGCATTAGTCTGAAAAATTTTGATAAGTTCTTTCATGTCTGCTGTGGAATCAATCTATTGTGGTTTGTTTATTTTCATTGGAATAACAAATTTTGTGTTACACAGTTATCGTAAACATAGTAGGTAAATGTTTACTGACAACTTAATTATCAATTTGTAAACAGGATAAGAAAACAAAACAATCAAGTCACAGAAAATTAATTTCCAGAAATGAAAACAAATGATATTTAGAAACGGATTTCCCTATAAAAATATCTTATATTAGCTGTGCCCCGCGGTTTTACCTGCGTTGTTCCGCTCCTGTTGGTCGTAGCGTGATGATAAAATATAGCCTATAGCCTTCCTCTATAAATGGGTAATCTAACACCGACATAATTTTTCAAATCGGACCATTAGTTCCTGAGATTAGCGCGTTCAAACAAACAAACAAACAAACAAACAAACTCTTCAGCTTTATAATATTAGTATAGATTATCCTATTTCTTAAGTAGATATAAAAGTGATGATACATCAAATGTATTGCTAAGTACAAAATCGAAGAAGGATAATCGATGTCTGGAGAAGATTGTTACCGACAGAAAAATGGAATAATTATCCGACAAAAACCTAGGGACGCTATTTTTTCTTTTGACACAAATGTATCTAGCTCAGCTATTTTCATATAGATATAAGAGCTACATAATATTTTTGATTTTATTTATCTGACAAGGATTCCACCTGGGACTCGCCCGCTTTGTCTAAAACTTAACAATTGGTCTTGAATTGATTTCGAGAAACAGTCTATCTTTTAAAAAACCGCATCAAAATCATTTGCATAGTTTTAAAGATCTAAGCATACATAGGGACAGGTAACGAGATTAAGTGGCTTTATCTATGTAGTGATAAACAATATGTATAGAGTAGGTATAGACTGATAAACAAATTCGCAAACTTATAATGAATGTTTAACTCAGTGATCGCGAAAGCGACGAATATTCATTGTGTATAGTTGCCAACTTTCCATGGACAGTCCGTCGTTCCAGACTTTTTGAAATAATTACAAACTGCACGTCACTCCAAACATTAATATGACGCACACGATTTTAGCTCGTATCACGTGACGAGAAGAACGTTTATCCCGTAAATGTATTTACTAATAAAATACAAAGTTGGACGTTAACGAACGTGATGTTGGAGCATACATTGTGCCACTCTTTTGCTTAATTCCGTTATTGAATTAACTGGTGAATGGCTTTTCTAGATAAGTTTAATTATCTATATTTTGGAATGTGGCTTTTGAAATATAATGAACCCTCGTTATTTTTATACGATTTAAATGAATGAAGTTTTCCCAGCGTAGAATTGTAACTATGCGATGGTTTTACCAAATTGTGACTTTCCGTTTTCAGTCTTGCTTGCTTTACAATGTTACAAGAGTGGTGCATGGAGTTGAAGTTGTTGAAAAAGAAGGTATGGAACCTTCATTTTTCACTTAGTTTAAAACTTTGCAGACATAAACACGAAAAGGGACGTACGTATGTAGGGTATGATTAGAAAAAAAAGCAGGTATTGAATGATCATTTCAAGTTTAACGATTTAGTGAGATCCTAGCAAATAAAATTCCTCCCATCCCAATAAAATCACTAAAAATAGCAGTAACAAAAAATAGTTTGGCCTGGTAGTTTCAATACACTCTGGTATATTCTAAAACAATCTTCAAAATGAATCTACAGAAGCATATAATATATTTATCACACAACTATTAAACCATCCATGCAAGTAAATCCACATTTCGGTATCAAAGCAAATCTTGCTATTATTCCAATGGCATACTACATTGAACACATTACCGCAAGAGACGGAGTACTGAGCAGTCTTTTCAGTGGTCTGTTTGCCTAATCGAATATTGGCGGAGTACAGACACTCTGGGGCTTTAGGAGGCGAAATGTATAGATTTGCGCGTTTTTACTGGAAAGTTCTAGAAGTGGTTCGTTTTTTTCTGTTTGTAGAGACGAAGTGGTAGATTTGTTTGAAGAAATGTAATTAGAATGCTGAATGATTGGCAATGTCGATGGGTATTTATAAGATTGAAGGTTTATTAATATGTAATTGGCATTTAGAAATTTTTGAGATTAAAGTCTTGTTTGTCTCATACAAGTAAAGGAGAAGGGATTAAAGTGAACGCGCACTGAATTAGTTATCATAATAAAATGACATCTGCTTCAAAAATTGTATAATAAACTACGAAGAAATACCTGAGAAGATAAACTAAGAAATACCTGAGTAAGTATTAAAAATATTTTTCGAATATTAATAGTAGCCTCTTCATGTCCTTTAGTAAACTACAAGTGTTCAAATTCCAGTTATATAGTACCTACTCCCAAGCACACAACTATTTCGTCAGATGAATTAGTTACTGTAGAATGCAGTAAGTCCCCGACATAAAGTAAAATTTTTAGCCAAATCCCGCTAGATGTCGAAGCAGCCAATTAGGTCGACGAAGAAGAATGGCTCGGTTCTGATAATAAAAATAGAACTATCTAAACCGCCGCCATGGGGATTTTAAACCCGCCATTTTGTGGACACCGATTTTTCGCTTACCTTTTGTAATCGTTAAGTGCTTATAATTGGTTTGTATTTTTTCAAATGTTGAAATTGTGAATAAACTGTTTTAAGGACAAAATTGCTGTTTTGTTAAATGATATTATAGTTTATTCTCTTCGTTATATTTTGTCAACTAATAGCGCTCAAGGTGATAATTTGGTAAGATATTCTAAATTATCATGGTTTTTAACATCTGTATCTTAGGTCCATTGATTTTTTATTTGCGTGAATAGTTTATTAGAGTAATTAAGATTAATAGGAGTATTTACTGTACTGGTCGTATGCTTTTCTTAGTCTTCGAAACTCTTGTCGCCTTTGTATAATATTCTTTCCTCATGAGCGCTTATATTCATACTTAATAATTAATAAAAGTTGAACAATGCCCCATCAAGCTGAAAATTGGCAATACCAATATAAACTGACCATTTAAATATTAACAGTACTACAAACTGATTTTTTACAAACAATTTTATGAAAATATAAAATTTAAACGACCACTCACACCTCGCAATCGATATTAAGCTTGCATGGGATGTTAAATTTTATTGGCGAGTTAAAAGTTAAACAGAATTAAAGCTGGTTCTGTTTTCATTGTGCCGTAAAGTTGCGGTGACGGCACTCCGACGTACGTGTCAACTTTGATTCCCGTTTATGTGTTTTTTATTGGCAATCATGCAAATTATTGCTTTAAACAGGTGCTATTTTTCCCAAGCTGCTATTTGCATTTTGATTTGGTGTTTAAATTGATGATTTATTATGCTTTTTTTTAAAGTGGGGAAATCTTGCATAGATACCCACGGCCCCCGGGGAAGGTGCCTTGGGTTATGTCGGATGTTCTCACCGTCTAAAACCCCACTGTGTTCCGTCGAGCCGCTTTAATGGTGGGGCCGCGGGTATTGGTTGGAATTCTTATGCTTGCGCGTTCTCAATATCCCTTTGCATGGTCAATAAAATTAGTTTTACACGGAGTAGTTAGTTTTTTGGTATGATTGGTTGTTCTGTATAAAACTTGGTAAGAACGTTGAAAAGTCATATCAATAATTAAAATCAGTACAGGAAGATATTAAAACATAACTTGTGTGTTACATTACAGTAAATATATGAATTCAATTCTGTAGTACTCGTAACATCAGGTTAAATACTATAATATAAATACCTCATTCTTAAGAGATTTTTATACAAACATACACATTACACAAGTTTATAATAAATACACTATCTCACTTATAATACAAACACACAGCACATTCAGTTTAAACAAGTCGAGATATAAGGTTTATCAGCAATCTCAACGCTAGGGCTCTGTCCTCTGTTGTATGTGTTTTAAGTACGTTAGTTTTATCATATTTTATCGCCTTTAGAGAGTGTTTGAATAAAGCTACTATATTAACGTTCGCGCGAAATTTGTATCATGTTTATGTTCAAAGATATTCAGAAACTTAAGACATATTATATTTTATACAGCTACATTTTGTATTGGTATAAAAATCGTAACCTAAATTGAAGAAAACAACGAATAATTTAAGCTTCACGTTTGATATTTTGTACAGAGACATGACGTGTGTCGATACATTTATTTCAGTTTGATTTCAGTATGAAATATTCACTGACAAAATCAAGTTACAGAATATAATTGAAAAATATGAAACGAATACTTGATGTAAATAATAATATAAAGAAAAAGTCGCGTCTTAAATTGACCAATTCAATTTCAAATTCACTTGTCGCGTAAGTTCGTCCATTTGTTTGTCTACCCTTATAAAACTTCACATTGTTATTTAACTAAAGTCAAAGAACACATCAGCTATGTTTATGTTGCCAGAATAAAACATTCCCTAGCTCTCATAACTCAAACATTTCAAATTCAACGGACGTACAATTTCGTTTTAAAATTTCAAACAGTTATATTATGATTGTTCGTGTCACGTTCGCTGTCCTTTGGAATGAAATCTTAATTTTGGCTTGAAGTGTATTGCTTTTGCTTCTTCTCTTTCTTTACTTGGATATTGCGGTATATGCATACAGTTCTAAATATATCTATATGGTTTAAGAGTATATTTAAAAGCTCAAGAAAGTATATAATCTGAAATTGTTTTTCACATGTGAATTTGATGAAGATATTAATGTAAATGATACTAATTTTTCCTTCCTTTAATAGATATATTTTTATTTCTGAAAATATAGGCTTGTATTGTTTTTGTTTTAGGCAACCTAGGCGAAGTAGGGATGAGCAGCTACGTCTACACGTAAGCAAGCATAAATAATTTGCTTATTAGCTATGGATATTATTTGTTAATGTTTTAAATTATGGACAGAGGCGATTTTCACAATTCTGTAAAGTAGAGAGATATATCTTATTATTTTTCTTTGTTGTTTTGTTGCATTTACGACAATAAATGTAATATAATTTTATACTATCATTGAAAGGTTCAAAGTTTTGCGATATTAATGCAACACTGTATCCAAATCATAGTTGTTGTTATGTTACTGCCGTTTTATACTGTCTTCAGCTATCAAAGTTTAAATATCTTATTGTATTAATTTGTAATGTATACAGTGTTACTACGAATAAAAATTTGTAGCTTATGTAAGCAAAATTGTTTTAAATATTTGTAGTATGTAAGTATATAATAAACATCATTTACTGCTGCATTATTTGCTCGCAATGTAACTATAACAATGAGCAGCTAAATTTAGAAATCAATTACCTATTTTTTGAATTCAGTCACATTTAAGAAGCACCACTGCATTTCAAACAAGAAATAGGTATATCTAATAATTGAAAAAAAAAAGACGTGTGGCACTCGGGGACTGCCGCGGTAAAGCTATTGCATAGCATGCCTTCAAGCCACACCTCCGAGCCCGTCGGAGTGGGGAGCGTGAGGTTTTTTCGTTACGGAATTTCTCGATTCGGTCCCTGCGCTCAAGGCCCGCGATAGAAGCTATGCAATAGCTTAAAAAAAACACTTGAACAAGAAGAAATTGTATATTGTAATACAACTGATGTGAAAATATATTTCTATTTACGAGAATATCTACAAAATTTATTGTATTTGCATGGAGTTCCGCCATAGGTTGAAGATCCAATCAGCTAAAACAACAAGACATAAAGAACAATTGTGCTGACTTTATATTCGTATACGAAAGGGGATTTTATTTAGATTAACAATTTTTCTGCTAGATTACACGTTATACGTATAAAAATAGAATGTTTATTGTATCATGTATTATGTACATAACAGATTTAGCAGAAAAATATGTAACATACGGTCTATCAGGAGCCTTGCCACGAAAATGTCCTAGATAATAATTATTACCTTCACAAAATGGAGATACATTATATGTGTATGTTTATCAGCATTTTGGTTTCAAAGACACAAGCGAAAAGCTAAGTAAGGGATCAGATAGTGATGTGTGTGAAAAATGTCCTGAAATATTTATTTATCCTATTCTACTAATATTATAAATGCGAAAGTTTGTGAAGAACAGATGTATGTGTATGTGTGTATGTTTGTTACTCTTTCACGCAAATACCTACTACTGAATCGATTACAATGAAATAGAAATAGAAATAGAAATAGAAATAGAAATAGAAAGCGTTTTATTTGCCACCATGTAACTCTTAGTAATATAATACACAAAACAGAAAAAAAAAAGATAGCAATGGAGGCAAAAAGGACTCCCCGTCAGCAAAGCAGCAACCATTATTTAAAATGTATTGCTGCACTGATTTTCAGAGGAGACCACGTGACTGTACAGATGCAATGATTCAGTATTAAATACATATAATTATGAAAGTGTGTTTATGTAGCATAGGTAGAGAAAAAATATAATGTGCACCTTAATTTTATTTTGCGAACAGTGGAAGAGTGTTAGATATTATATAAATACACAATAAAAATACCTTAAAATGATCAATGGCTCAAATATGTGGCGACGGGCCGAACTCCTATCGGTAATTGCTTCTGATGCTGGAGCAACAAAAACCTCAGACGTTTTTTAAAACATGGCACTGAAGAAAGATTTCGTAAAGGGGAGGTAAATTATTCCAGCACTTTGAAGCAGCATAACGGAAACTACCACGAAATGACGAAGAAAAATGTTGCGATAACTTAATGCTTCCGGAATTAGCGAACCTAGTATTATAATCATTTTTGGCCCAGTCAAGTTTATGATGCAAATACGCAGGTTTACCGTTCTTAACAACACCGAACAAAAGTACGCTAAAATGTAGTTCTCTCCTGAAAGTCATAAATAGCGAGTTGGATTTGTTAAGAAATGGAGAGATATGCGCTCTTCGAGGGATACAATAGCAAAAACGCGCACAAGCATTATGGACTCTCCTAATTACGCGCTCGGTTCTTGCCAATAATCTTGTCCCATATAGTGCATCTGCATAATTAAATTTTGATAAGATCAAAGTTTCACAAAGCCTCACACGTAAATCTTCACTTAGAAAATCACGCACTTGATACATAATTTTAAGCCTGTAAAAACAGTTCCTCGCTATTTCGTGAACGTGGTCCTCAAAACGCATACCATCATCCAGTATGACTCCTAAGTTACGCGTCGACACAACTCTCTCAATCGGTTCAGATTTAATGTGCAAAACTGGTTTATACGATAAAACTTTCTGGATCATCGTTTTTGTTCCCAACACCATAAATTTGGACTTCATTGGATTGAGAACTAGAGAGTTAGAGTCGGCCCAACTAGATATTCTATTTAAGTCATCGTTGATCTTTGCAATTGCTAAATCAGTCTGGCTTGGATGAAATGAGATGTATAGCTGTAAGTCATCCGCGTATATATGATATTTACAGTATTTAATAGAATTAATGATATCTGCGGTGTAGAGTACAAATAAAATTGGTCCCAGGATCGATCCTTGTGGTACGCCTCTAATTATTTCAAGTGGACATGATAATTTTTTCTCACCAGAGGATGTAGTAAGCTCCACAGATTGCGATCGACTAGTTAAATAACTTTTAAACCAACTTACGGTCGCGGGGCTAAAGCCATAGAAGGATAACTTGGATAAGAGCATATTTATATTAATAGTTTCAAACGCACGAGAGAAATCAAGCAAAACCAAGATTGAGCTTTGACCTCTATCCTGTTCCGATATAATGTTGTCTATAACGTCAATTAGCGCAGTGGTAGTGCTGTGTGATTTTCTAAAGCCAGATTGATATATCGGTAGAATGTCATTCAGTTCCAAATAAGATTGGATCTGCTGGCACACCACCCTTTCCAAAACTTTTGAAAGACTGGGTAAGATGCTGATTGGCCTCAAGTCTTTCACGCTTTCTGGGTTCGTTTTTTTAGGAAGTGGGCGGATTATGGCGTATTTCCAACAGTCCGGGAAAGTACAAGTCTCAATAGATTTATTAATTAAATGTGTTATTACTGGTAATGTATTACGAAGGGTGAGTTTTACCATTTTAAGTGAAATTCCGTCGGAGCCTATTGCATTAGAGTGTAGAGAATTTATTATTTTACGAACACACGATTCATCGACTGCAGTTAATTCAAAAATTGACGAGGAGAAACAGTTACTACGGAAAAAAGTTACTTTGGAAAGATCTACTACGCCGTTACCTGGAACATCTAAAAAACATTTATTTATCGCATCTGGGTCGGTAAAAATTTTAAGATTTGGCAGATTTAATTCTTTTCTATCTTTATAGGCTATAGTTTTCTTAATATTATTCCATAAGGAGCGCGAGTCGTTAAGTTTTGAATTTATATTAAAGTTAAAATAAGCACGTTTTTCATTGTAAATTGATTCATTAGTAAATGCTTTTAATTCTTTATATTTAATTTTATCATCAATCGAACCAGATGCTTTATATATTTTGTGAAATGCATCATTCCGAAGTTCCATCATTTTTTTTATTGGAAATGTCACCCACGGCAGGGACTTATCCTTCTTTTTGAAAACTCTCTTGACCGGAGCAATCGAATTAAATATACGAAGAATTGTCTCGTTAAAAATATTCACAGCATCATTAATGTTAACACATGACCTAATATTAAATTTAGCACACATATAGAGGGTAACTTGGATTAACACATAGGATAGGTTTTATCCCGGAAATCCCACGGGAACGGGAACTATGCGGGTTTTTCTTTGAAAATTCGGTCGAAGCCGCGGGCGGAAAGCTAGTTATACATAAACTAGGAACTATTATTTTTCATGTGTCGGTACTGCGTTAATATCTACTTTACCTATTCCTAATTATATACCTAGTACATATATTTAAGTAAGTGACAAGCAATGCAATCCAGTAATTTTCACAAAACGTGTAAAACAGTGCACCTGAGTTGCTAATAAAGCCTTAACTCGTAAGTCTCGAGTCACGTAGAAGACGTTTGTAGACACATTGTGGATTTCTCGTAGTGGTCTGTTTTACAAGTATTTGTTTTATAAAAATGTATTTTTTGTTTGTATTATTTGTAATTTTTGTGTGTTATTTTTATGATATCTTTCTCGATATAAGCGGTATAATAATTTAATTTAAAACGTTTTTATTACTTTTTATCGTTTTCCCTAAGAATTCCCTAGGTTTCGGCTAGGTAATATTTACTTTTTTTACTCCAAATAGGCTATACTTTCACCCCTTTAAAACTATTACACCTATAAAATTCACCCTGTATAGTGGGTTTTTTTTAGTTTTTAAACTATATAATAATATTTTTTTCCTTTTCCACGAAGGTCTTTGGTTGCATAATATTATTTCTCACATTCTAATAAATGGATAGACATATTCATTTGTAGTCGTTATGTTAACATTAAAATGTGTATCGCATCCCTATTGCTAAAATTCATAACCGACTCTACATACGCATCGCGTAGTGTAGAAGACAGGCGTCTCTGTAGGTACACCGCAAACCACGTAAGGTTATTCTGATTTTCTCGTAGGTAATAAAATAAATACAACGGTTTAAAATAACAGCAAATTATATTCTGTACACAGTGTATTATCAGTTTTATTTCTAACTAAAATTAATTAAACACCTCAGATAAAAATAATATAACTGTCCTATAATTGTATATTGCTATTAAACTGGAGTTATCCAACATAATATATTACCTATATTTCAAACCTTTTTACACTATACAAATCCACATTTAGGTACATAGAAAATACCTGTATACTATAGAAAATTTACAGCCTGTATAATTCAGTATTGCAATAACACTTATCAATTTCAATACAGAAAACACTAAACAATCCAACACAAGTAATCGATGGTCGATTATTGACCGGGCTGGCGGAGCGCCAGGCACCTGACACCCTCGGATCGCCGTAATTAATTCCGGGAACCACTTGAAGCTGATACGTGGTGGTAACCACCAGTTTATCGATGTTATTGAGTTTCCTGGTTCTTGAAAGTTCTATTGAGTATAATCATTTTAATTTTCAGCTCTTTGATTCGATTCATTCGAACTACTTTGGTCGCTATTAAAATGGCACTTGTTAATAGGTTATTGCACCCAAAACAATTTTTATAAAATCAATTATTAGTCATTGTTAGTTTACACATAATAATAAATAATAATAAAACTTTTTATTAGCAGATAGGCAATATTAAAATTAACAATTTAAGTACTTACAATCTACTTAATCTAACAACCTAAATGCTAAAAGGATTGCCGCTCAGCATTTTACAATGAAAAGCATAGGCCTTCATTGCAGAGCTGATTTTCAGCGACACCTAATTATACAGCGATATCTAATTCTAAGATCCAATATAATAAATAAATAAATAGATAAAAAAATAAATAAAAAGAATAAATAGTTACGCATCCACCCCAACCCTCTGTATTAGGTTGAGCAATAGCCTTCCGCTGGCCTCAGCAAGACCACCGGAGAGTTCTTGCAATTTAACATAAGCATTGCAGTTATTGAAAAACATTTGCTTCGCAATATTGTATCGATGGTACCATGTATGTAATTCTGGGCATTAACATTTGTGACTCCAAATCGTCCACTTGTTATAGTTAAGTAATTAAATAAGTTTAATTTTAATTTTATTTTATTTCTTTTTAAAAAAGTCAAATCGCTCCCGCAAAGTTTAACTGGCGCAGCCGGTAGGATAGCCATATAAGGTCTGCATGTCTAGAGGTCTTCAAAATTAGCCCTAGAACATTGCTATAAAGGCCGTGCTATCCTAAAAGAACCAAAATAAATTTGTTAAACGACCACGACGAGGACATGGGATCGACGATCGGTTGGTGAGTAAAACTTTTTGCCATGGTTTTAAATTCACACCCCAACAACCGTTTAATAAAAATCCACAATTTGGTTATAAGCCAACATTTAATCAAAACCCACAATTTGGTTATAGGCCTCCTGAAACTTTTGGTATGACGCCACAGAATTTCGGTCAAAGACCTCCTCAAAATAACCGCTTTGAGTCTACTGACGTTTCCATGAGGACGGCACCCCCCCGACCACAAAATATAACTCAGCCAGGTTTTAGAGTGAATGAAACCGACTTACATAATGACAATTATTACTATGGCTATAATCCTTACGACTATACGAATTACGAATACGATGAGAATGAGATTTATACACCCACTGACGATACTCAAGACATTAATGTGCTTCCGTCTGATGAAGAAAATTTTCAAACGAAAGCCTCTATAAAGAAAAAATCATAGAATTAAATTGCGATCCAAATCTGAAATTTCCACATATTTATATTCCTGAAACTAATTCCAAATTTATGATTGATACTGGGAAGCAAAATTTTAACGCGGACGCCTTATCTAGAATTAGAGTTAACGCTACGCATTCCGATAATGAAAACGAATCTATGGTTGTTAATATAGGCGATAGAGACAATAGGCCACGAACGCGTAACGACTCTAGTACAATTACTATATCAGAACGCGATTCTAGTGAAACGATATCTATTCCCGACTCTGAAACTCTATCGGCGATGAGTTCTCCTAGAACATGTGACTACCCAGTCAGGTCACCATCTGTAACGTCGAAATCGGATACAGTTCATTCAGCTAATATTGTAGAATCGTCCGGTATACCTATATTACATGAAGCAATAGACACAAAACCAAATCAAATTCTAGTATATACGTGGTTTAAGAACGAAATGCAAGTTCACGACCTTTCACGTGAAAAGCAAAAGGTCTTAGAAGTTTTCTTGCCTACTAATAACCCGGATCTAGTAAAACAATTTTTAAAAGAGTATATTAAACCGAAAGTTAAGTATTTCATTTATTTCGAAGATGATGAACATCGCAAACAGTTCACTAGCATTGTCATAGAATTATTTAGAAAGGATACAGTATTGTTATTTGAATGTACGGAGCGTGTAGTTTTTATAGAAGATGAGAAGGAACAAAAAGCTATTATAATAAAACACCATCAAGGCAAAACGTGTCACCGCGGTATTAAAGAGACTCTAGCAAGTATACGTAGGAATTATTTTTGGCACAATATGCAGGAAACTATTTCAGCCCTTATTAATGCTTGTGAAACGTGTTGTAAAATTAAGTATGATCGTAATCCCTTTAAACCCATTTTACAGTTAACTCAAACACAAGACGCGCCTTTCCAAGAAATATTTATTGATATTTTTCAGATAGAAGGAAATTATTACTTAACTATTATCGACGCATTTAGTAAGTTAGGTCAAGCCATTCCAATAGACAATAGATCAACGGCAGAGGTAGTGCGTGCACTCATGAAGTATTTTTCGTTTTACGGCACTCCTAGAAAGATTAGTTCAGATCCCGGTAGTGAATTTAACAACGAGCTAATGAAAGAATTTTTGAATTTACATAAAATTGAGCTTCATATCGGCTCACCTAATAATCCTAATTCAATGGGATTAATTGAGCGTTTACATTCGACCATTAGTGAAATTTATAGATGTGCGAAATATGAAGAGAAATGCACGGATGCAGCATCAGTAATGATGTATTCAATTATTGCCTATAATAGTTCAATTCATTCAGTTACGGGCTTAACCCCTTTTGAAGTAGTATTTGGTCACACGGATTCAGGTAGCTTATTTAACGCAGATTTCGAGAAGCATTATGTACAGCAATTGGTTAAGGACCATGCAAAACGTTTAAAGGTTCTATATAAACATTTAGCAGAGAAAATGATCGAAACTAAGCAAAAAGTAAAGGATAGGAGAGGTGGTGAAGATCAAATCAGTCTCCCATCAGGAAAAATTATATTTGCGAAAGACATTAATAAGCGAAAAAGCAAGGATAAGCCACGATTCCATAAAGCTAAGGTTATAGGACAAGGTTCAAGGAACGTTATACCGATAGAGATTGGTAAAAGGAAGACTAAGGTCCCTATTAAAAATGTAAAACGCCCTCCGCGTTGTGGTGTTGGCTGATAGTGATGAGGTCCGCGCTGGCCCTTCAACTACAACCTCTTAAACATAACCGGAAATTTAGACTATAGTGACGCAATGAGATACGATAAACTTACAGCTAAACTTGAAAACGATCAAACTATCGTTAGAAATAAAATTACTTTAATATCTAAAATGCTCGATAGTTTTATCAATTCTACTGAAGTCTTAAATCAAAATTCTAATATATTAGATAAGCGTTTAAAAATTGTAGAATCTATGATTAAGGAATTAGCATCTAAGGATAATCATTGGGTTTATACTACTTATGTTGTAAGCCTTTTAAATTTATTTGTAAGTAACTTTCGTACTATTTTTATAAAATTAGGAGAAATAGAGACTGCTCTAGCATTTATTAAAGTATCCATACTACATCAAAGTATTATTAATTCTACTGAGTTGTTGCAACATTTAATTCTTATATCTCAAACTGAAAATTTAGTGTTTAAAGCGAGTGAGGCAAATTTAGTAAAACTAGAAGAAACTATTAATGTTAAATCGTATATTAAACAAAACCAGATTACGTTCATAATGGAGGTTCCAATTACAGATAATTATACTTATAACTATTACAAATTATACTCTATACCTATATACCGTGCATCCGATAATAAAACCGTTTCCATTTTTCCTAAATATCCTTACCTGTTGGCAAAGGGGATGAAATACTTACCGATCGTAAAACCGTGCCGATCGCTCGCTGCTGGAGAACAATTTCTATGCGATGAACAAAATCAAACGCCATATCCTGAAACTACTTGCATAGAACAACTGCTTAAATTTGAAGGAAACCCAATGCACTGTGAACAACAGCTAATCAATATAGAGAATGTAAGAATTCAAAGAATCACACCTATAAGTTGGATACTTTTCTCAAAATACAGAAATACTCTGACTCAAATTTGCAATGGTGATGTCAGCAAATATCCTGTCGTGGGCACAAACATAATGACCATCGACGAACCATGTAGCATCGAGATCCAGAATATAACTATTCGCCCTCACCAAGAAATCACTGAGAATGATCCTGTAGAACCAACAAAAAATATAGTTTTGCCGCAATTACCTGCGAATAGAACTCCAATATTATCCAGTACACGTGTACTCAATATGCGAGGAATCAACTTGGACGAAGTTAAATATATGTCAACAATATTAAAGCAATCAGTGTTCAGTGATAGTGAAATGGTTAACAGTGAAAGAAATTTTAGATTCAGTGCTACTTTAGGCTATACGTCCCTATTTTTAATCTTTGTACTTGTAATTCTATTTTTACTTTACTTACTTCGTTATAAGATATTAAATGTAACATGTCTGCGAAATCATCGGATAGTTATTAAAAATGAACAAACCGATAATTTCGCACTTAAGGAGGGAGGAGTTACGCATCCACCCCAACCCTCTGTATTAGGTTGAGCAATAGCCTTCCGCTGGCCTCAGCAAGACCACCGGAGAGTTCTTGCAATTTAACATAAGCATTGCAGTTATTGAAAAACATTTGCTTCGCAATATTGTATCGATGGTACCATGTATGTAATTCTGGGCATTAACATTTGTGACTCCAAATCGTCCACTTGTTATAGTTAAGTAATTAAATAAGTTTAATTTTAATTTTATTTTATTTCTTTTTAAAAAAGTCAAATCGCTCCCGCAAAGTTTAACTAAATATTATAATAAATAAAATAATAAATAGTAATATCTATTTTAAATAAATAAACATATTGTGTTAATAAATATATAAATACGTGTGATAAAAATATACAATGAATCCATAACGAGAATAATATATTGTGTGTAGGTAGTTACAATGTGCTATAAAATGTTTAAATGTTTTTCTGTTTACATAAAAGGTATGCTGTTAAATTCTTATTAAATGAAAATTTTGACTTTTTATCTCGAATAGGCGGAGGTAAATCGTTCCAACAATGCGTTGCTGCCCATTTGTAGCTACCTCGAAAAGCGCTTGTACGATACTTAGGTACTATAAGAGGATTCGTCGTTGTTCTTGTAGGGTACACATTTGATTGTTCTCTCCATTTAATTTTATCGTAAAGATATTTTGGTGACTCCGTTTTGATACTTGAAAATACCATATTAGCCAGATGTAATCTCCTCCTTGCAGCCATTTTTAAAATATTATTATTATTGAGATAAGGAGTTACATGATTTCTTTTTGGTATTCCAAAGCAGTATCGTGCGCATGCGTTTTGAACTCTCTGAATCATTCGCTCAGTTCTGACCAACAAGCACAGCACATGCGGCTTTTCCTGTAAAATTCTATTCCTATTAATATTGAATTTACAATGTGCATCACTATAGAAAGAAGCTACCTTACTTATAAAGTAATTATTAAAAAATAATTACATAAAAACTGATTGCTTTGGTAAAATTAAAAATAAGTTGAAGTCGTTTTACAAGATATGTATGTAACAATTAAAGAAAGTAATTTATAGGTTAAATATTATAATATGTTAGTAATCCTGCGTATAAATGTTGTCTTGAGGTTTTTTGTGATATACTTATTGAACAGACTATTAACCTCTTTTTTTAATTCTATAACATAGGCAGTAATAAAATAGCTTTCGGGGAGATCATTTCAATAAAAATAATAATTTAAAAAAGAGATGCAATCCAACTGCTTCAATTGCCCTACATTTATTCTAAGAAAATTTATTTCTATGTAAAATGAATAATTTTGCATACCGCATAAAATTGACATGATTTGAAAAGAGAAACTACATAATATATTCTTGTTGGCTATATTTTATTCTAACCGAATCGATGGTAAATGGTAACCATTGATTTTATTCGAAATGGCTTATAATAAAACCAAGTACTTATTGAATAAAAAAAAAAGTTTGAGTTTTAACGTGAAATGCGATAAAAGCAGGAGTAAACGCTATTATAACTGAGCAGGTAATCACATATAAATGGAGAGAGTTTCGTGGATTGTAGCCACGTCGTGAACTAGTTTTTTCCCGTGACGCGTGTTCGACTTTTTTACGATGATAAAGCTGGTCTGCAAAAACGGGGTTGCAGTTTTTTTGCTTATTGACCTATTGCCTATTGGGTACACGGAAGCGCGTGCTGAGCATTTATTTGCGACTAGTTCTGACTCGTGACGGTGTTCGTATATGCTACGTATTTAAAATTAAAGTTTGGTGAATTTCACATTAAGATCATCGTGAATTAAACCATACATTAAAAGTATGGTTGGTCCTGTTTTGTTCTTGTAAGAACATACTTTTCTTATAAGAACAGGGCTTGTTTCTTGAAACCACAGACTGTGAGCTATATATATAATATGAAGTAGAGTATCATTGTCATAACAAGACTATTAAAATACAGATAAACTAATATTGTAAAGCTGAAGAGTTTGTTTGTTTGAACGCGCTAATCTCAGGAACTACTGGTCCTATTTAAAGAATTCTTTCGCTGCTATAGCCTATTTTTCGATTATATATCATCACGCTAAGACCAACAGGAGCTGAGCAATGCGGGTAAAACCACCGGGCACAGCTAGTACTTAAAAATTACAGAAAAATAGCATCTTGAATAAGAAAATACCATTCATGATTTGAGGGGGATATACAGAGTTTAAGAGAGAATAATGCAGATTACGGAAAGCTTCAGTTGGTATTTCAATTTCTTATAATAATTTCTTTCTGTTCCAGGTTTAACAAGCCAGCTGTTTATCAGCCACATGTGCTTGGCACCGCAATGCAATAACCAATATTAATGGCGCGGTCTGCCGCACCGCGTCATTGTGACGGACCTACTTGGGTTGATCGTTCACCTTATTATTTTTCACTAAAATTAAGTTTTTAATTGGATATCTCAGAGTACCGGCAACTACCATGATGTCTCAAAGCAGTATTAATTCCAGTGTGGAAATTGGATAGAGCTATATAGAGCGAGTAGAGCCGTCTCTTTCAGACAAAATTTTATTAAATTGTAAATTGTAATAACATAATGTTTGTCTGGAAGAAATCGCTCTAAGCGATAAGACCGCCAATCGTACTTAGTGTAAGCTATCTTTAAGTGTTTGTATTTTTTTATTTTCTATCTTTAAGTGCAATAAAGTATTTATAAATAAATAAATAATGTAATTCAATTGTGTTTAATTTAAAATTGTATTGGTAAATATTATGAAATAAATTATTACTTTGCCACACTAGATGTTTGCGTTTGAGGATTCTCTGTTTGATCTGTGTTTATTTGAACCACTTTACAGTTAATATAATTACGATTTTTACGAGTGACGTGTTGTAGCATAACATAAGGAATAAACAGAATATTTAAAGCAAAACGTTATATGTAACAAGCTGTGCCCTGCGGTTTTACCCGCAGTGCTCTACTCCTGCTGGTCATAGCCTTCCTCGATAAATAGGCTATCTAACATCGAAAGAATTTTTCAAATCGGACCAGTAGTTCCTGAGATTAGCGCGTTCAAACAAACAAACTCTTCAGCTTTATAATATTAGTATAGATACGAATGATTGTCTGTGGTGGAATGGCAGAACTTTTACAGCACTTGGTAGTGAAAATATTCGTCTAGTCAATCGGCTGGCTATTAGGCGCGAATGAATGCTTTTTTGTACGGTTTTACTTGCCGCTAGCCTGAGGGGCTATTAACACAGATACGTGGACGAATCTGTGAACTCCTGACTCATGAATTTGTATTTGAGTCGATCAAAGAGATGATCTATGAATGGTGTAACCAATTTTTCTTTACCCTTGGTAGTGAAAATGCTAGAAACTTTTTTTACTAATACTACAAATACGTTTACTACTAAGTATTTTGAGTATCAATTTTTGTCACTTCCTTGTAATTTAGACACTTTTTATACTTAAGGTAAACATACATTAAAGTGTCTTGTTATCTCGCGGGAAAACCACGTGACAACAAAGGCTGTATTAATAAATAATCATAACACTTCCTTTCGATATATCCTATTTCCATGTAAAACATGCTATGGATGATTTTTATTTGATATTTTCTCCTAAAACAGCGTTGTTGTGTCTCGTGAGTCTGTTATGAGACTGTCAGTACTTTTAAGGGCCTGGTTGAGAGAGGATTGGATGAATATTTTTATTATATGTATTTTTACATATGTATGTTTGCGATCATACAATAGATGGATAATATTTTTATGATATAAAATTGACATGTTTTTGTATACATTTCCTCCTTGATAACTTGCCTCTATCTTCTATTTTATAATACACGTCAATTATAAAATTATAAAATAAAGCTAATTAAGGCTGCAGTCTAGCAAAATTGCGTTTTCAACAAGTTATTTGACAATTTTTTCCCGGCTATTGTAATGATAAACTGATTTTTTTTTCTTGTTTATCAATTAGTGTTATATACGCAATGCGCGTGAATTTTTTCACATTTATAAGGTTACTTTATGTTACCTTAATCAGGCCTTCAAGATAAGTCTCTTTCCCCCAAAGACATTTCGAGCTAAGTTTGTGCACTCACTACGTTGCAACCGATTACAATTTATACAATTTGATCAGCGCATTATTATCCTTATATAGTCGTAATTAAAATCTGCTGAATACAATTGCCGAAAAACTTATGATTTTCCTAATTAGAACGTTATAAATTCATTAAATTTCCCATTTTTTGCCTTACAAAAAACTATTGATAAACACTGCTAAAAGTTATTTTTTCCATTAATTTATTCGAGTTGGTTGAAGACCAATGAGTATTAATCCTTTAAAATTTTTTTTTTTGAATTTTGATAATTCTTTAAATATTAAAAAAATATTTAAAATAATTAGGAAAAATCCTAGCGAATTTCTTCAGTCGCGCTCCTTGGGCCGGAGCGTTCTGACGTGTGCTCTACGCTCGATTTTCTTTCATACCGAAGTGAAAGTTGCTCTACTTCATTATTTATTTATTTTTATTTATTTTATTTATATTTACTACAATAATACAATTCATTATAAATTAAATTAAACTGGCACAAACATAATCTCTTTAGAGATTTACCGCGCGCCAGCGCCGTCGACATAGAAAACAAAGAT
>CAJQZM010036886.1:0-30521 GCA_907164665.1 Colias nastes
TCGCTGATGGCCCGATACTGGACATGCCGCAGTGAACGTGTTAACACTAATTATACTTACAATACATCTCTAAGTACGGCTTTCCAGCTTATATCTCATACTTAAATAAGTTAAGCTAAAAGGGTTTCTCCGTCTATTTCGAGGAATATCATAAATTTTCTTTGCCGTAAAAAATCTGAGTGACTGCACTTACCTGGCTAGAATATTTTTGTCTGGTTTAATATTATGTACTTACAAAATGTAATGATATATAGGTAACCTATAGCATTCCTCGATGAATGGGCTATCTAACACCGAAATCATTTTTCAAATCAAACCATTAGTTCCTGAGATTAGCGCGTTCAAACAAACACACTCTTCAGCTTTATAATATTAGTATAGATACTTGAAATAATTTATTTAACCGATAATAAGAGCAAACTTCAATGTAGAAACTCCTGTTACAGTGTACCAACTGGTAGTAAATAATTTATAAGTGTATGTATTATGCCGATTGGAAAGCTCTCGTAATAGAAGTTTAGAATAGAAGTTTTGTAGTAGAATGAATAAGTTGGAATTTGAATATTATTATTTTGGAGCCTTTTCTTTTGAATATTTTCCATATATTTTAAATATTTATAGCTATAAATACTGATACATGTGCGATAATACTAGACAGATTTATACATTTACGTTTTCCTAAGACAATAAACCTCCTTCAGTGTCACAAGTGGTAATAAACCATTGTGAAGATGTCCAGTTTTATAGCACTATTATCATTCTTATGTCTACATTATAGCACTCATTGTTAAACATTGCATCAATGGAAAGCATATATTATTTTAAACTTCTCAATAAAAACATTTTAATAAATGTCTAAAGATATAAATTGAAAATGGAAAAATAACCAAAGCAGAGAGCAGTATTTTTCTTATTAAAAACTGCTACAAGTTTAAATATTTTTTTCCAAAACAGTCTTTTTATTTTGTTTCACAATTGAAAAATGTTGTGATAGAATTTGGAACATTTTACCGCCATCGGAAACACAGGATATACAAACAAATATTATGTCAAAGCTTTACCACAGACTACAACAAATATGACACTGTTTCAGTTACAAACTTGGGAATCGAGTTTTGATGCTGAATAATCATGTTCCTACACTCGATATCGATTTACGGGATCTGGCTTGAGCGATGCGTGTTTTATCTGTTACATCTACGTTTGAGATTGCAATATTAGTGCGTGATCTGTCATCTGTGGCTTGGTTAAAGTTACCTACATGTATTTTGTATTTATCTTTTGCTCTAAAAAAGACCAACTTATTAATCCTCATTTTGGTATGTGACTTGTGAATTAATTTACAAATAAAAAAAGATAAAGAATATAAGATAAGAAACGTTTCAATAAAAATATTTTGTGTCGCGAGTTGCGAGTAATATTTTCATCAACTCTTTCACATGCATTCTACAAACTAAACATTTAGTCAAACGCTTTGCAAGAAGCCACTTATAAATTCAAACAAGGTTTTTTGCTAACACAGAGGAACAGTTTCTTAAAGTTTAGTTTGTTAAGTTGGTTTCTGTCTATTCTGCATCAATGAACGTTCCACTGGAATATTAGGTCAGTGAAACACTGGTTAATATTATGGAAATATACTATGGAAGTTTTAATACAATTCCAAGTCACACGAAGACGGAAATGTAGCACTAATGAAACCTTAAACTCGTATTTTAGAGAAGATGAAACTATTTCATTAGTCATACATTTTATAGCTTACAAACGAAAGTAGCTAGATAAGCAATACTGTATTCATACACTATTTTGAGGAAATATTAGAGTGAGGACAAAATATTATTTTACGGTATGCACTGTGCAAGGCTCTAACATTAATCTCGCTCATCTTTCATAGAATAGAAAGAAAGAAAGAAGAAAGAAAAGATATTTAATTCAACACACACATAAAGACTTAAAAATAAAAATAAAACAGAAATTAAATAGAAAAACACAGTGTAATTACGATATAAAACATTAATATAAATAAGGAGTGATTCTGTGTGCTGAACAGGGATACCACTCAGGAATTCTGCAGCTTAAGAGCTGTAGCACTGATTTTCAGTGGTTCCCATGTTCCCAAATGACGAATATGTAAAGTTATAAATTAATTTTCAAATAATGAACGGTATAATAATATGTTATCTTTTGAACTGCTGTGATCTTTTTAATATCTTTATTATAACAGCAATTGCAAATAAAAAAAAATTAATTAATTAATTACACATTCCATAAGATTTTTAATGAAATAATCAACATGTTCCAAAAAGTACCGTACCGTAGTAAGTAAACCTAATTGTTCTATCAGATACAATAATATCATGAAAAGTTTGGTTTAAAATTTTAGTGATTGCTCCTTATTTTATGGAAAATAACTTACCTATGCTTCATACAAGACATGTGATTAAACAATAACAATGATATAGAGGGTCACTTTACAGCGTCGTCGTAAATTTTATAGGTCATTCATTACCCATTAACGGATAGATGTATATGACCTTATATACGTGAAATCTTAAATAATACGCTTAACATGCCACCTTTATGACTAAATTTAATGCCGTGTTGAAAATCTAGTTTGAGAAATAGACCATTAAAATTTCATTTTTAGGTCTTCGATCTATATACGATAATATATAAGGAACATGTAGGTAACATATAATATTATATTTTAGTCAATAAAGACTAGGAAGGCATAGGTACTTTTTAAAATTGTGACAATGTAGTAAAAATTCAGTTGAAGAATAATGAAGAATATCTTGACTTCAATATGTATCTTTCTAAATGCCTTATATCATATTGGCCTTTAGTATAGTTAGATATAATCTAAAAAGGTACTATATTAGCAGTTACTATCTGTGTTGGACGATACACTAACTTTTGCGTTTTCAATTTATTACCTAATCCTCTTAACTATTAAGTCTGTAAAGGGCGTTACCTAAAATGTAAAAGCAATTTTGTTGGTTTAATCTTTTTATACGTTTAATTCGCAAACCCTAATCTATATTTTAACGAGCACAAAATCAATATTCATCTTTCACCTCATCAATAGTGATGACAAAGCGAAACTTATCCCGTGCTATTGAAAAGGTTTCAGTTTCAATCAATAATAATTAATGATATATGATTGGCATTTCTTGGTAATTGGAAGATTTAAATTGTTTTAAATATAATCTGAATTTTTCGGACGAATCACAGTCAATGAGACGGTTTTAGATTAAAATATTTATAGTTATAAAACAACAAACAATTAGACTAACGAGGTAAAATTGTATTTTTCGATTGAAGCAGTAATCGAAAAGGATGGTAGAGCAAAAACAATCTGAAAAATCTATGTGAATAAAATATTACCTTAGTTATTATTTGTACTATCAGATTGTTTTATCTAAAGTTTTGTATTTATAATGTAAAGTGTATTCTGCTAATACTGCAGTAAAGCTTTTAAGTATAACTCGTTAATGAAGTGCTCAAAGCACTAAAGGTAAACCTCATAGTTTGCCACTAATCGTGATTTCAGATAAGTTTGTTTAATTTGCGATTTACTCTAAAGGTCTATCAATTTACAAGGTATTTGTTGTAAAGCTGTGACTTTCAACTTTCAAAAGAATAAATAACCTTTGAAGGTTGTGTACCTGTTATGACTTCGAGACAGTGTGTATTTTTAAAGAATCATTATCTAAAAATAATTGATAATGAATTCTTGTAATAAATAAATCTTCATAATTTTATTTTATTATATTTTACAATGAAAAAACCTTGGTAATTTTAACATGCTCGTGAATACTCTACCTATTTTAACTTATGAAAAAACAAGGCTTATGCTCACCTTGCCCCTTTGCCCCTTTACATTTAAACATTAGTAAGCAGCCCAAAAATTGTTACAAACAAAATAACTTTTATATGCAATGCGTGTAATTTCCTTTCTTTCAATTTGAAGTATCGTCTACAACAGACAATCACTTCATAGGCGTTTTGAAGGCAGGTTCATGAAATTAAATCAATTGGGCTAAAGGGTTGCATAGAGTTCGATCGTGGTTACAATTTGCATTTATACGAGCAATAATTGTGATGCCTCAGAGCTCTTGTCGGGTCTGTCTATTGAATCATGCCAGTCAATATTGTAACGCTTGGAGGGAATTAGTAAGTGTGAAATGTATGTTCGAAGGAGTTAAATAAAACACGAATAAAAGTACTACTTACAATGAATTATCTATACTATAATCTATACTAATATTATAAAGCTGAATAGTTTTTTGTTTGTTTGTTTGAACGCGCTAATCTCAGGAACTACTGGTCCGATTTGAAAAATTCTTTCGGTGTGAGATAGCCCATTTATTGAGGAAGGCTATAGGCTATATATCATCACGCTCAGACCAATAAAAGCGGAGCACTGCGGGTAAAACCGCGGGGCTAGTTGTGAATATGTAGAAATAACTTACTTTACATGTAGGTATAACACAGTATCCTTAAACTTGTAATTACATTACATCCAAAAAAGTTCCATTACGTGCCGCGTTTTAAATATGCATATTAATTAGGTACTTACTTAAAATTGAGATATAACGAGGAAAAGGGAACTGATGGTAATTAATTTTGTAATGGAAAAATCTACATAAAAACAACCTTTTTATAAATATATCATAAGCTTGCTCTAAATTCAAAACGAAATTATATGACTATATTTAGAAGAATTTTAAGCCACCGGTTCGTTGACTCGTGGATTTTCAAAGAGAAACTAAATATTAATTAGCTGCTCTTTACACGGACCTCTGCGAGCCCTGCAGGTCTGAGATATTTTAACGACCTTACAATTATTGTGCCTGTGAAATTGTTTGCGCGCCCTTCTTTTATGTTTAGACGTATGTACAAAGCTGAAATTTTAACTTTGTTTGGAGTTTTAATGATACAAGTATTTAACCACAGTTTAAATTTCGGTTTACTTGTTTTGTGGTTTCCCTGTGAGTGCTACGAGTGAGGGTTAATAAACATTGTTCAGTATTAGTAATTGCATCGGTACTGAGAGTTAACTTTGACATTTGGAATTGAAATGTCGTGTAATAACAAATGACGGTTGAATAACGCTGTGCACTTATTTTGTAGCCCATTTATTACAAGAGCTATTTCTTTAAATATTATTCTGGGTAATACGGAGTTACAATCATCGATTTACATTTTAATTATAGTTAAACTTGGTACTACGTTTGTAGTCACAGATTACTGCCTCTTTTCATTATAAGTAATCCCGTCGAATACCAAAATAATTAAGGCTCGGCTTGATTAAGGCTTGTAAACTTCGCCGGTATTTTTCCAGATTGTTCCAATTGATTACATTATTAAATCTTACTTAACATCGCATTGCTAATGCAAACTGTAGATTTTATTATTCTTACAGGGAGAACGTTTAAGATTGTCTGGCCAAATGAAAACAATATTGAGGAAGAAAGTATAATGCCATCATCTATTAGGTTATGAACACGCACATTATTGACATTGACAAGTCCTAAAAGCGTGCCAATAGAATTGACACGACCAATTATAGTGTTTGGCTCGGAAAATATTTACAGACGCTGTATATTTTCTGCTTTATTTAATTGAATGTGTTTCAACAGTAGGCGTATTACTCTACCTAAGATAGAGACAAATTAAAATTAAATTATCGTTACAATGGTTTTTTATATGCTAATTTTATTACATATTATTATCAAGTTCTAAAAAATTAAAAAAGATAACTGGATCTTAGCAAGGGCGCAATACTTTTTATTCCCAACATAAGTAGACGGATTTGCTACTTACGTAGCCATAATAATGTATCATTGCTATAAGTTGGCAAATACTCAAATAAATACAGGCTCATAGTTGTAATATTGTGTAAATATCGTCGTATAATATAATTTACTGTACATCTCGCTCAACAAATAAATTGTCAAGGAATATTCTCCGGGATATCAATAGCAATAACATTAATATCGGTACGTTAAGAAATAACGATGTATACGAGCAACGTATATGATTTGATTGAATCAATATGACTCGGGAATTACGTAATCCAATGTGGCTCTGTTTTCTCGTCCACATATCTCAGATATTTTCCATAGTTATTTATTTATTCAATTAGACTTCTTCTAGAAGCACTTTTGAATCGTCATTACATATTATTTTTAACATTTACCACAGATTCGGAAAGCAGTATCTACGGAGAAGAACCGGCAAGAAACTCCATAGTTGCTCGTTTAAATCATATTATTATTTAATAGTAACACAATTTAATTTTACAAAATAAATAATATAGAAAAAAATGTACTTATATTTGTATGAATTTCTTTACGTTAAGTTGTCGTGAGCTTCTTTTATTAGTAAAGAAGCGGTAAGTAAAATTAAAAGAAAACGCTTCTCTTTGTTTTTTTAATATTATTAACTGTACCTTTGTTTTATCTTATTTTTTATTGGAAACTAAAATAAAAAGCAATTTCTACTAAATAATTTTGATTTACAACAAATGGACTTGATAAAGGTACAGTTATATAATACTTTAATTCTTCACAATTATCTCATAACTCATTTAGAAAATGTTTTACAAAGAATAAAGGATTTATACGTACCTAATGAATAAATTCTCGTCCGAATCTATTGTTAGACAACAAAACAAATCCTTTGCAGCATTTCTTTGTAAGCATAATAAATTTTAATCATTTGTTTATCTTTGTAAGGCTTGTTATATGACATCTATTTATATATTATACATTAATTATAAACATAAGAGTAAAAGAAAGTCGTGTTACTTACAGGACCCTTAAGAACGGCTGAATAGATTTTAATGAAGGTTTGACGGATTCGTATAAACTTGATAAAGGGCCGATTTTTCAATTCTTGGTTAAAACTTATTCGTCGAATAACGTATTAAACTACCATTTCGAAAATGTATTCTAATTGCCCATCTTTTAATATGTTATAGCATTTTTTAATCAATATTGTGCCATCATTTATTGGACGGATAAGTTTTAGCCAATGATTGAATAATCGGCTCTAAGTTTATACTTACTTATTATTAAGTACCTAGTAAAAAAAAATTGATGAATTCTTGTAAATTTTTAATTATCAAATAAATGTCAACCGGGGCGGAGCCGGGTCTACCAGCTATCAATTAAATAAGAAAATGTTAGGAAAATTGTGAAAAAATTTAAAGCTTTCAACATTATAATAATTAGTTGTATATTATTAAACAAAACCTAATGTTTGAATTACTTAAAATCTTAGCGAATAGCACAAAATTCACTTCAATACATTGAATGATATCGTGAGGTTTAGCAGATAAGATTAAATTTAACGAGCACTGTTTGAGTGCCTTAATTAATATCTCTGCGAATTTGTCTACTCGTCTGGAATGAAATAAATGCGATAATATTATTCTGTTTTATTTAAGTAGTTAAATCGTTAGAAACACTTTTATTTCAAGGTTCTCGTGACCCTTCTGAAAACTGAATGATTTCATAATTTTTCCTAGAATTTTTAATAAGTTTTGTAACACTTATTTTTTTTAATTATGCAAAAAATTCGTTCCAATTTTCCAGGATTAAAAGAATTATGAAGAGATCTGTGTGTAGTTTCGACGAAGTCCAAATACGCTACAATCCTAAAATCGCTTCAACTGCACTGTTTTAAACTATCACTATGATATAAATTAAACACTATGGTTATCTCATCTTAAATGTCTTCTCCAAATACCATTTTAAACATAAAATAGGTACACTTTTCAGGCACCAAAGAAATAAATTTAGGTATTGTATTTTAACAAAACAATACACGAAGCCTACTAATTAAATAATTCCATATAGACATAGACCCCAGATTGTCTCCTCGAATCGATGGCATTGGTGATGTAACAAAGATTTATCAACGTCGAAACAGCCGAGAATATGCTATGATATTAAAGCATCGCTACTGATTTATTAAGGTATCTACTATATATGTATAACAAGCTAAGTATTTGGTGTTCGCTTCATATTATCTCGTTACACAATTGCAGGCAATTTCCTTTTGTTAAATCCGTTTTATGTTACAAATTTGATAGCCAGCTTATTAGTTTCCCCGAGAACCTTCATCTATTAAAATACAGCGTATAAATAGAATAAAGCTTTCATTTTCTGAACTATAATCTGTTTGTTGAAAGATAGGTATTGAAATCATTTTGTATATCGAATCGTATTATTATAATATAAGTTTGTTCGGATTTTACTAATAATATTACTTTATTATTGTCGATAGTGGCCTCGTGCATGCAAATAGATTCCATGCTATAACAATAAAAGGTTGAAAGCTGAATCTCTAAAACTTTCGCAGTTTTTCTTTCTAAACACAATTATATTAACCCCACTCGTTTGTGTAAATAAACATAACTAGTTACATACTTAAATATTCAGGATTTCTTTAACGGTAAGAAATTAAAAACTTCACATGGGTATTATATTCGTTAGGACAAGTTCTTTTATAAAAGTTATGAGATAAGATATACTCATGATGAATTACTCATGCGAATATGGGCACTAATTTTAATGTTACTGAAACAGTCAATTCTTATTTAAATTATTCAAAAGTAGAGCAAGACTTTCACATATTATTATGTTACATAAAAATATCGTTAGTGTTAATACTGAATAATGTTAGTAATAATCGAAATCACAACAATGGCGGACAAAGAAAGGAAATGATGGCAGAATTACTTCCACGTCATTAACCAAATAATAACGACCTATTCTTAAACTTACCTTTTGCGGTCTTTTATATTTACAATTATAGTAAATTCTGATACTTTTAAGAACTTTAACCCTCTTTTGTATATTGTGCCAAATGAAGCAGTTTTTAATACCTATATTAATTATTAAATTCTAAACTAAGAGGAACTATAGCATAGCAGAAAGTTATTTATATTGAATAAAGGATCAACCAACAAACACAATTTCTCATTTCTCTTTGAAGTCGATACAGTTTCAATTACTTGGGGCAACTGTTATTACACATGAGTCGCCTGCAGTCCAACAAGTTAACGATGAAATATGTTATTTTAACCCTCAACTACCTGACCGGAGTCTCTCAGACTCCAGGAGTCTTATTTTTGTCTATATCTTTACAAGCAAGTGTCCTTGAACGGTGTGCGTCCGTGTACCTTCGCCCCTCTTCCCGCAGTACCGCGCCTGCACTCGTCGAGGTCATACGCGCGCGCGCTGTGTTTTGGTGAGTAAAAAACTATGTCGTGGAGTCTGAGAGACTCCAGGTAGGTAGTTACGTGACTTTTTCATGAAACTTTTTTTTTTGTTTTAGTTTAAAATGACCTCGAATGATAAAAATATTGAGCGTTGGTTGGAGGAGGACCTTTCCTCGAATGAAGAAGAATGTTTTGATGAACAGTGCAGTGAACACGAGGAAGATATTGAAGAAAATTGTGTTCTTCCCTGTGATTCTGCATCGGATACAGAGATCGAAGGTGACGAAGTTGTAGACGTACCAGAAGAGCGTGCTTCTTTGCAACTCTCGGGCTCAGTTCCAGAATCCTCTTCATCAGACGATGACATACCTTTGAATCAGTTGCGATCAAGACCAAGGAAGAAGAATTATTACGGAAAAAATCGTTTTCGCTGGTCGTCTGAGCCACATTCTAGTCGCTCAAGAGTTTTACAACATAATATAGTACAAGAAAGAGAGGGTATAAAACCAGCAGAAGAAGTTAGCTGAACAGCTTTCTTAACCACATATGGAGCGTAGAGAAAAAATGACGATTCCTCGTGACATGAGACTTTCCATTCGTCGAATACTGAAACTTGACCAAGAGGAACTTCCAGGTGCTGCAGGATGTAGTTATGAAGCACCTGAAAAGTTGGCAATACGCAAGTACTGCTTCACATGTGACCCGAAAAAAAAACGTAAGACGCAGTACTTGTGTTTCATATGTAAGAAGCCTACATGCCTGCAGTGCTCCTACACGGCGTGCTCAATATGCCGGGAAAAATTGTAAAGTTTGAGCCTTGCAATTTTATAAAAAAAATTCTTTTTTGCCAAAAATTTGTGTCACATTATGTTGATTAGTTACTAAACTTTAAACAATTCATGAAGAGAGTTCATAATTTTTGTTAGATTTTTTAAAGATCTCATTTAATAAAAGTGTAAAACTTTTGAAAAAATTTTGCTTACTTTAAAAAAAAGTGTAGTTTTTAAGTATAAGCCATAAGGTTATATATATTTTTTTTACTTTTAAGAAATAAAGAAGTGTTCAAGCTATAACATGTTTCTTTTAATTTATTTTCATTTATAATAGTTTTTGTTTATTAAGAGTTCAAAGTATGGGAGTCTGAGAGACTCCAAGTAGGTAGTTACGTGTAAGAAATTAGGGTCAGGTAGTAGAGGGTTAAAATCATTATATTTAAATACAAATTGTACAAGAACACGTTCTCAGAAATTTTTATACACATTGTTATTATGCATAACAAGCTGTTCACCCGGCTTCGCACGGCACGTATGTTGTTGCTTTCCAAAATTTTATAAGTAATTCATAACTTTCCAGAACTTTAGGAACATGCAAAAAAACCGAATTGATCGAGCCAATCTTGAATTATGCTCTTATCAAGATTGTTAACAACTAAACAATTAAATGGTTAAGAATACTTACAATTGTTCAAAAAGTAGTAGTGGTTCTTAGACTTTGAAGCATATTGTCTTGAATCAGCTGTAACAATAGAAAAGTTATGAATGAGTATTGTATTCAACAGATCTACGACGACTTCCTTCATTTTGATTACGCTTTTCAGCTTTAGCTTGAATAAGTTTTAAATAATATTTCTATACATAAATGTGATAAACATAATATTTTAAATGAAATTTACTTATGGAGTAGTGAAGAGAAAACACAATCTTCTAAACATATAATACCTCAGAAAAGGTAAATATTTCAATAGATACTTCGCAATACAATACTATCGCAACATGCAAATATCAGAAGTCACGGTACAAATACATCTCTAAAACTTATTTCAGAAAATACAATTTCCATTTCAAACAAAAAAATACATTGAACATTCCATAAAATTTGTGAAATCTTTCCATCGCTAGTAGTTAACAGCTTTATAGACGAAATTGTATAAAGTATAAATCATCATTAGTATATTACGTACCTATAATCTTGAGACTTGAAGTTTGAGCGTAATTACTTGAAGAACTTTTTGCTATAAAAAATTCTCAGGTTTTAAAAAATAAAGAACCAAAGGCTGGTAATATAGAGTCACCTTTTGTTATTGACCTGAAAAGTTTGAAGAATGATTCTCAGTGGGTGTCGAGGAATGAGTTTTATTAATTGAAGAGTAACCCCGGGCGAAATTACAAGGCAAGTTACGAAGATTACAACTTGCTTTCTTTGTCGTTTTGCAGGGGTTAGCGAATCAGAAATTACATCTTATTCCATTTTAATTGGTTCGTTAAAACACTAACGAGATTTTAGGGATAATTCCATCGTCTTTAAGAAATTGCTTTTATTATTTAAATTGATTTATACACTTGAATATTTTTAGTTTTCTATACGTTACACAAAATAGAGAAAATAATAGAGTTGTATCATAATTATTTAGATTAGATTGTAAATGCTCATAAAATAATCATCATAATATTATAATTACTTTTAGTATAACATAGCACTTAACTATATAATAACTGGCGTATTTTAAATACGGCGTTCTATTATTAAAAAGCGTATTTATATTTAATGCGAATTATAATGACATAATACAATAATAATGAAACATTATATTCCAATGTTCTGTTCCCTGCATATAGAGTAGCTTTTTAATTCAATTCATGATTGAAACGTGATCTGTAGTTATTATTTTTTAATGAAAAATATTGTGAAACGATTAACAAATAGAAATATAAAACACTTAGTAGTCCTTCCTCAGATTCAGAATATTATTTCAAGAGTGTGTGGTGATACGCAGATCGCTTCATATTATTAATAGATATAATCTGTGGTATTATTTATTCAATGGTGACATTTAAACAAGAGTTAAATAATGTCCTGTTAGTGTTTAGTGACAAAAGCAACCCGATTATTGCTCGTTTATATGCAAATCGTTACCACGTTCAAGCCCACAGTCGTTATATTTGCAATGACACTTTCGGAACAGCTTTGTAAGGTAAAATTTAATTAGTTATACATAATACGATAGTTATTATACCACAAAGGGTCATAGGTATGTGGTAAGACCACAGATTGGTTTTGATAAGTCCAATGAAAGTTCAATACCATTATTTTGAGAATAATGAATGAATGAATGAATGAATGAATGAATGAATGAATGAATGAGAACTTTATTGTACACACCAAATTACAGACATTACATAAAAAAAGAATACACATAAATTGCACAATGGGCGACCTTATGGCTACAGAGCCATCTCTTCCAGGTAACCCAACCAAGGAAAGCAATGATAAAAACAACGAATACAGGTAGGTGGTGTATACTGAAGCACTGAAGCAATAAATAGATAAAAAATAAATAAATATGTATAATACGTACTAATAATAGGATAACCAGGAAATTCAGAATATAAATAAAATATAGTAACTATACATTTTGCGACATTAATAAATGTATACTTATATACATAATAATAATTATAACAAATAAATACAGATAAGAGAAAGTACATAAATATATAAGGTCATCACTTAATTAAAGAGATGTAGTAATTAAAAAGCAAGTTTTTGAAAGCATCGATGGATCTCGCTTTGCGTATAGCTATTGGTAAGTCATTCCATAGTCTAATAGCCTTCACTGTAAATGAGGAATTGAAAAATTTAGTTTTATGTATGGGTACATTAAGGAGATAAGTATCACTGGATCTCAGATTTAATCCGTGATTACTTGCGTACTCAAAGTTGTTTTTTAAGTAGGGTGGCGAATAATCCTAAAGTTGATATAGTTATTATATTTCGTATTGCTTATTTAATAAAATGATACGTCAACTACAAAAAGAATAAGTTTATATATAAATGTCTAGCAAAATTATTTTTATATACCAAATACAAGACATTAGACATAACACTAAGATATACACAATAACTTTTATCAGAAGACACTCAAACGATAAGCTCTTCTTTTACGAAGGCTAAAAAACTAAGATACAATAAGTGGTTTTATTATAAGTGAAAAAAATAATCTTTTCTAATATTAAGGTTAGCAAAATAGACTTTAATTTTAGATCACAGGTAAGTGAAAAAAAATAATAATCTTTTCTTATTTTATGGATAACAAAATAAACTTCAATTTTAAACTTGATTAAGGTCTTAGTTTAAGTAATAAATAAATGAAAAATATTGATAAATTCCGTCTGACATTTTGTTAACCATAACGCTGTTACGGTGGGTAACATGATTTTATAAAACAATTCAATAAAGCTTAAGTAAAATTATTATCCCACGATTCATTTTAAAAGTTTAAGTATTAATGTAACGTCGACTATAAATAATGTTAATGTTACGAAGTTGTTAGATCCTTAAGAAATTTAATAAATTACACAATAAAAGCAACACTTTGTTAGCGTTAGGCGAAATTTTACGGCATAAAACATTTTCCTTGTAGGAGTAAATTGTATAATGTCATACCTTCGTTGATCAGAATAACTAATGAGCTTAGCATGTCATGTTACCTAGTAATGTGACATTGTTATCATATTTTTGTGATGGAAATTGGGCAGGAATATACCAACTTGCGCGTATTTTGTTTTGGAATTTTACCAGTTGTAGGTAAATGTTGTTATACAAATTCTATATTAGTCTTTCAGTATATATTTGAAAGCATGTATTTGGAAGGTATCTCAACATAATAGACATAGCACTGAGTTATATTAAAACTAGCGGTCCGCCCCGGCTTCGCCCGTGCCCCGTGGTACATATTTCACAATAAAAGGTAGCCTATGTTCTTTCTCAGGGTCTAAAGATTGTCTGTGCCAAATTTCATCAAAATCGGTCCAGTAGTTTATGCGTGAAAACCATACATACATACATAATTACAAACCTTTCCTCTTTATAATATTACTATAGATAGTATAGATAATAATAAATAGCCTGTGATGTAAAAAAAAATCTTTAACGGTGAAATTTAGTAGCTAAATGCAAGATTAATTATTATTGTTGTAGAAAGCAATGTTTACACTTAGTAGCTATAAGTTTCTAAGAGCATTAAAGGAAAACTATAAGCTCTTAACTAGATTATAAAGGACAGCACCATACGAAGGTTATAGTTTCATAAAATTTTATATTCTAGACCATTCAACAGCCTATAATATATTTTTATGGTACCTGTGAGCTGTTAATTATACTGATTAAGGTGAGCTCTTTATTACATACTTGTTTTAATGTCAACGATTTGAAGGAACCACTTCAAGCGCATGCATAATTAATAGTTGTTTAAAAGTGAATATTTTGTTTTATCGTGTAATTATTATATTGTGTTAAGTAGATATATACTATGTATAATAATGCAGAGCCAATGTAGAGTTGTGTAGAGCGGAGATGTATGTGATTTTTATAGCTTCAATAAAACCTATATAAAGCATGATTTCTATGTGTTTCTTATTTTCTTATCCTTCTTCCTATCTTTAATTACAATCCTTTTTTCCTATTACTATCTTCTTTGCATATTTATCAGATTAAATACTAATTAAAAAAGCCATTTTTAATCGTTTTTTGATTCGATGTCGGGTTTTCGGCCAAAAGTGTTAGTTGATTGAAGTATTTAGTAATTGATTTATGTAATAATAATTTAATTAACCAAGAGCTGCGGTTATTTCTACAACTAGAAATATTTTCCTTTAAAAAGGCTATTTCATAGAAACTGTACAAAATAAAATATTCTAAACAGTCTAAAGTACATTTACTATTTTCCGTCTAAAATAGAGTCCACTTACTATGTTTGTTACTAGAAAGACGGGGACCAACTTAGTTAACACGGAAGCTAAACTTTGTAAAACAGTTTGTCCACGTACTAAAACTTGTATTTCTCTCATGCTTTCTTTTCTTGTAATTTGGTACAATGCTCCTGTATGCTGTCATGTAACTCATTTATAAAAGACTAGTTTACACAACCAATATAAGTGTATTCGTCGAAGTTTTAACTATCTTGACTTAGAATAACGAAAGAAGGTACATACACTATTTCATAACTCTAATCTTTTCGGATTTATAACATACCTACGTGGGCAATCTACACTAATATTATAAAGAGGAAAACTTTGTTTGTTTGTTTGATTGTAATGAATAGGCTCATAAACTCCTGGATCGATTTTAAAAATTCTTTCACCATTCGAAAGCTACATTATCCACGAGTAATATAGGATAGGTTTTATCCCGGAAATTCCACGGGAACGGGAACTATGCGAGTTTTTCTTTGAAACCGCGGGCGGAGCCGCCGGCGGAAAGCTAGTATATAATATACCTATATTTAGGTAACATTGAATTATATTATATATTATAATAGCAATAAAAATTGATTCTCTATAACTCTTCAATATTAGACAAATTTATAATACCCGTTGATAATATTTATGTTATTAGTGTTTCAATATTGAAATTCAAGCATTATTTCCGCTTGAATTGAATCGGTTGTGGGTGTTATCGATTTGAAATATAAACTTATGCTGGGTTTGCTGAATCTATCTAGAACTATTGCAAATATATTTTGGAAGTCCTATATTCCAGAATATCATATATTGGATTATATATACAGGTCTCTGTAGGCACAATATGTAATTGATACACGAACAAACAATGATGGATGTAAATTCTCTTATAACACAAGGAAATTTTTCTTCATGTGTGATAAAAGGAACATGAAACATTTTTATTACCTGTTTGTTGTATTTTAATCGATCAGGATTAAAATTCTCTCCCAAAAAACTTGGTATAGTTTCATTGCTATAATAAACCTTCATCAGTCCTAATACGCTTATAAATTGTTATTTAATTAAAAACCGCTAATTCAAGACCAATATCGAAAGACAAAATGTTACCAAGTGACACATAAATATTGCTGCCTCGATAACTTAGCGAAGCAACAGATTGCAACGCCGCCGGCGATTCCGTGAAATCGATACCGTGGATATAACTCGATTATTGAACATCGATACCAAGTTTTATGCGATACATGACCTTGCAGATATGCTGTTTTGATATTATAATGTTCTATATTTTTAAAGGGATGAAAAGGAGCTTAATTGATGATAAACATATCGTAGGTAATGTATACGACAAATAGCTACAAATGGGCTGTTAATAGAATTTGGGATTAAGACAATGTTTTGGATCTTGAGAAAGGAATTGGGAGGGTGAATATCCGCTCCCTTCAATTATTGTATGAGAAAGGTTAATATGTTACTAGTGTTAACGCTATCACAACGACCGTCTGTTAGAGTTGAGTTACCCCGATAGGAGATGAATTCATGCTGAAGTTATAACCCGTTCGAACTATTGTTTTACTTCCACAATAAATTGAACTATTTCAATCAATACTTTAAACGCTATTTCTCAAGAATTAACTGCGAAGTTAAAATAAATTTAACATCTTAAAAGCAGTAAAAATTTATGACTATTTAAATGTTATTGAAAGCCAATAACACCGTTTGTATTTTATTTAGTCGTTACTTTAATAGAGATCGAATAATGAACTTCATTCGTTGTGTAGAACGTAGATAGAAAATACGTAAAAGCAAATTTTCACGTTTCCAATTTAAATAGTCATTGGAGTGAAATATGTAATTTTATGTAGATGTTTATCATTAAATTGTGTTTCGTCTTTCATCTTACTGTGAACGGGTAGGTAGATAGGTATATGTATATGGTGAAAACAACATAATATTTATGAAAATAAATAAATAATTTGTATTTGTTATGGAGCTTTAGAAAAAAGTGTTGTTGTCACAAAATATCGGCATTTGGTGCTTGATGAAAGATACTTGATTTGGTTCTGTTTTGCTTTTCTCTAGTTAAGTCAATTTATTTAATCCACCAAAATCTCTCGAAAATGTCGTATTTAAAGACTTTCCAAAATTATTTTATTTTATTTAAATTATGAAGTCAGAGTTGCAAATACAATTTGTAGTCTCGTCTCGATCAATAACCTATATGCTGATAAATTTTCTTTTATCCTTTAAAAGTATAATGAAAACTAATACCGAAATCCCATTTGTTATCCTATTATGTTCCATTTTCTAGAGATGGTAATCCGTTATAGGTTTTATACGCTTTTAAATATTTGTCCTTTTATTTCATGCATCAAGCTAAAAGATTGGACCCACCTATATTAAAATTCAAGATGGAGTTTTCTGAAAAGGCTATTCATCATTTTGACAACAAATGGTATTAGATTTATAAAATTTTAAATGAAATTTCAATTTATTTTGTCGTGTAGATGAATTTGGAAGTTTTGTAAAGGGGTGCTTTTAATTTTCATTGTTGTCATAATATTTTGTAAGTAAGCGCGAAATTTTAAACTAAACTTAACATCTTTGAAAACCTGTATTTCAGGTTATATTTAATTAAATAGAGCAAGGTTTAATTTTCATACTTACTATTTTATTTTCATAAACGTATTAATTTTTATAAATCTTTTACCGACTACTCAAGAGGACTGTTATCAGAAAACATTTCAAACATAACAATGCTTAACAGCGACGTAACATGGTTTTCTTTTTACAATAGAAATAGGTCACACACAACAATGATATCCTCGTCAAACTAATTCGAGATTGATCCCGTACTCACGAAATACATTAAACACGAAAATAAGAGCCGAACGATTCGTACTCCACCTGGATGGAGGCAATAATATATTCGCACGACCTCTACCCTTAAAGCGACGTCAATATAAGTACAGTAAATAAACTACAAACAGTATGGAAACTACCTACAAAACGTACGGAACGGCACTCGCACAATATATACGCATTGACAAGACTCGTAAGCAGTAGTCGCAGTGTTGTCAATTGCTAGTAGTGCTCTCTTCAAAGAGAGCACAAAACGTCACCTTACAACGGTATATCACGTAAAGATTACACCGTGATGACAAGTTAAAAATATACAAAGTACCTTTGCTAACCTTTGTAAACCCTTTTGCTTCAATGTTGCCAGCGTAGCGTAGGCAATTATTTTACCGTAGAGTGTTAGTTGCCCTACTGTTCGTATTCTATTTACTATGATACAAGTGTGTCCATTTACGCCCGTCACGTCGACCAGCCCGCGGGAACAACTTCTATTACAGGTTACATCGTGGGGTAAATCCCGACCTTATATCATGCGATTAGGTGGATAAGTGTACTCTCGTTGCTGTTAGTTGCCAATTATGGAGTACATGTCGCTTGTGTTTTATGCTCTTGTTGGATTAGTAACATGCTTTTTCTATATACATTGTGGTAAAGCAGTAGTTGTATGTTTAAGCTATTGATTGAAATATATTTATTTTGTAATTTTCAGTGACTATTACTCGAGTACATTTATGTTTTTGTGTAAAATAATAGGTAGTATATTTGAGATTTATTTAACAAGAAGGACACTACCATTTTATAGTACTGATGGATTTTCTTCAAAAAGGGAGACAAACCCAGTTGAAGAACTACAGGCCAATATCACTGCTGAGCCACGTTTATAAGCTGTTCTCGAGAGTCATCACGAATCGTCTCGAACGCAGGCTAGATGACTTTCAGCCTCCCGAACAAGCCGGTTTCCGAAGAGGCTTTAGCACCATGGACCACATTCATACGCTGCGGCAGATTATACAGAAGACGGAGGAGTATAATCTGCCATTATGCTTAGCGTTTGTGGACTATGAAAAAGCCTTTGATTCGATCGAGACTTGGGCCGTATTGAAGTCTCTCCAGCGTTGCCGCATTGACTATCGGTATGTCGAAGTGTTGAGAAGCTTGTATGATAACGCCACTATGTCAGTCCGGGTTCAGGAGCATTGCACGAAGGCAATTCCTCTGCAGCGCGGCGTCAGACAAGGAGACGTCATATCTCCAAAACTTTTTACCGCTGCTTTGGAAGATGTCTTCAAGCTCCTGGACTGGCAAGGATTTGGCATCAATGTTAATGGCGAGTACATCACTCACCTTCGATTTGCCGACGATATTGTAGTCATGGCGGAGTCCCTGGAGGACCTCAATACAATGCTCAATAAATGCCCACCGGATTAGCAAGTTGAAGTGGAGCTGGGCTGGGCACATAGCCCGTAGAACCGATGGCCGTTGGGGCAGAAAGGTTCTCGAATGGAGACCACGTACAGGACGACGCAGCGTAGGACGGCCTCAAACTAGATGGACAGACGACCTGATCAAGGTGGCGGCGAGCCGCTGGATGCAGGCCGCTGGTGATCGGCCGTTCTGGAAGTCTTTGGGGGAGGCCTATGTCCAACAGTGGACGTCCAATGGCTGACGACGACGACGGATGCACACTATAGAATAATCTCTACATTAAATTCTTTAACTATTTTTTTTTAATTACTATTAAGGATCGTCATTGTGTCTCTATTTCCTTATTCATATAACATTATTGTATCTCATCTTGACAAATGGTAGTGAATGCTCAGAAATCTTACGATCACATAAAATCAGAATAAATGTAAAGACATATTTTCCAAAGCCGAAGGGTAAAAGTAATTGATTATGGAACTGAACGGAGGGAGGGTAACAGAACGATGCCTCAGGCGCTTTTAAACAGTGGATGGTTTTATTTTACAAAGTATCCCAACGTCCTTCACTAAGTGGGTTAAGTTTATTTTTGTCCAAACAAGAGTGGCTACTTATATCTCTATATAATATTATGGATAAACTCAAATTGTGTTACTGGATGCACAGATAATGTTTAAGGAATAATATATAGTCATAAAAACGTTAACTATCTATGAGTTAGGGATTTCTTGGAATGAAGAATTTAGGTTAGGAATATGCCTAAATCTTATTTTATTTGAATACCTCTTTTTTATTGAATGTTTGCTTAAAATGTTCTTAGAAATACCCACGGGTAACCAGAAACCTGACCCTTAAGATTACGGTCAAGTATCCGGATAAAATTTAACGTGTTTCCGATAGTAAGTAATAGAATTGTTATTTAATTCATGAGTTCCTGAGGCGTGCGGCTGTATGAGTTTGAAATTCATATCATGAGTGCGCCTGTGGCCTTATTTTGCAATTTACTGCCGCTAAATGTGTTAAGCATTTACAAATGGATTAAATATATGTAAGATAAGTAAGGGAGAGATTGTTTTTATTATTTTTTTTTTCTTTCTTATACAGTTTATTATAATATCATCGTTCTATTAAAGCTGATCACGTATCGATCGTACGATTACGCAGCAATCTACCATGTTAAATTTTTAAAAATAAAAAAAAATATTTGACTAATGTTCGGAGGTACAAAAGCGAGGTTCCTATAGCGTGACAAATATTAAGGAAGGAGATATCCGAGTAAATATATGTATATTGAAATTACATATCTTACTCTATGTCATAGAAATTGAGTTATATTGTAAAGAAGTTACCTCATCATAAAAAGGGTCGTTTGATTTCTCTAAAGAATATATTACGATCAACTTTCGCAAAATAGATTACAAGCTGGGTCATACATATTACTTGATATATTTTATTATAAAAGACACAGTACTATTAGAATAGTATTACTTAAATGTAGTCAGTCAACAAAAGTTAGGTATATAAACATAAAACGACACTATTTTCTATATAAACAGGCTACTGAGGCAATTTTGTTTAGACTTTCTACTTTACTTCAGTTACACGAAGGAGATAAAAGTTACCGTACTAATAATCTATTTAGACTTCGTGTCCTAGTCAATGAATAATTGTAAAGAAAATAATCCTCAACTCACGATCGTACTTTCCAAAGTCAAGTGACCTAGGAACAAGCGGTAACCAGCCTCTTCGCAACCTCCAGATCGACATCTTGAACTATTTGAGAACATTCCACCTCTAACCATCACTTTAATAATACCGTAGTTTGTCGTATATCCAACCTGTATCTGTCAGTTAGTGTTTAAAACTTTAGTATTGAAAAAGCTTTACCAAGATGATTGTCGTTGTTTGTAGAATACGTCAAACTTTTGGGTCTTTATATGGTCGTTTATACAATAATTCTCTTTGGTTTTTATAACTTTTGCAATAGAGATTGAAATACGTGTTTTCTATATTTCAACTAGTGTAGTAAGAAGCTTATGTTCCCAACAAGGCATTATCAATCATAGGTCAACGTTATTTGTTAATAGAGTAACATATTCTGAACTGAAAGTTACAATAAAGTAAAATTAAAAATGGACACTTCCTTTCTAAAAGTATATTTAACCCCAATTCATATTTATACCTAATTCAATAACATCGGACGTCGATTCTTTTGAGTGCATTTTAGTAGGTGTATTTAAAAATATACGTAAAATGTTTGTGAAGCACATGTGACCTGCTATCCGCACTAACTTTCGGATGAACGCTTTTCGCCAACCGCTGTGCGGAAAATATATCTCCTACCGCGCCAGTCCAAAATTAATGGCTCTTACCTGATATTGCATTTTTAGGAACACTCCAGTTTAAATACACATTTCTTGTGCATATAAGATGAACTGATGTGTATAAATATTCATTATCGTACATGTAAATAGATAAACAGTATTACATTCGCCTAACTCCAACCCTAGACGGACATTATTCTTAGTTACGTGTGAGATAACTTCAGAACTTAATGATTACTATTATCAACATATTACACTAGGCTGGATGTATTACTGCTATAAATCCCAAATTCTACAAAATTATTTCTATAACTTCATTGTGTGCATATGAAATGGAAAATTGTTTTTACAGAAGCGAATAATATGTAATTTTTCACTGGTCTTAACATCTTTACTAACATTTTAAACATTATTGTTAATATTAGAAATGCGAATAATTCTTTGTTTGTTTGTCTGCTTTCAGGTTGCAGTGGAGCGATTTAAGGGCGTGATTTTTGCGTCTGGAGATAGTTAGAAGAGCGCTATAGAAGTAGCCTATTTACCGGGGTAAAACATGGCATACCCATGGGAATTTATATCAACCACGCAAGCGAAGTTGTTTATAATACGAAGTTACACTATATTCCAATTCTCTTGACAGTGTGACTGGATTGCTTAGATCGGCGTGTCTATTTATTGAATTGCGAAGTCTTATTTATGTATAGTGGAATGGACGATAGCTGATAAATATTCCTTCATAGGCTGAAGGCTCGTAGATAAAAGTGTTTTAGTAGATTGTGCGTATTGAAAAACATAAACTATAGGTTGAAGACGAGAACTTCACTGAATGAAAAACTGAATACTGGATGGATGCTTTTGACACTTTTAGTTTAGTATTAGTTTATCTACTTACGATGGAGAAGTAGGTAGTTATTACGGAGACATTTGATTGTATATTGATAGTATTCATTGAATCTAGGTGACCGATTTGAAAAATTCTCTGCAGAAAACTACATTATTCGTAAACGACATAGACTGAATTTTATTCTATCTATACAAATAATTAATAATCAAATGTCTATTATTGACTCAAACAAATTATGGAAACACCAACAAACTAGGTACATGTTGCAGGATGGTCAAGAGCAGTATTGGATTCCGTTATAAAAACATATTTCTTACAATATAACTACGTTAAAAAAACTGACTTCAAAAACGGAAAAGTAAAAAATAAAAAAATAAATATTATTAATTACTACATATTATTTAGATGTTTTACGGTCTTCGTACATTACGCGCTGTCAGCATTTTACGCGGACACGCGGCATTTTAATACATTTCATTAGTTCGCGTTCGATAACCATAGAAGTCGCGCGTACTCATATTATAGAGTTAAGGCAATAAAGGCAATTATTGTACTTAATTCTTTTATTTACTCTGTACGGGCTATTTATTAAATAGGTTCGAAGTCGGTGACAAGCACAAGCAAACACCCCAGATACCAAGCTATCACTGTACCAAATTTGAAATAAATCCATGCAGTACTTTTTGAGATTAGCCCGGACATACAAACAGACAAAAATTCAAAAAACTATATTTTTGGATTCGATATCTATTGTACATCATGCCCCAAAGTCAATGTAAAACTTACCGGTTTATCTATAGCTTGGCTTGGTATCTGAGAAAGGACATAGGATAGGTTTTTTGCCGGAAATCCCACGGGAACGGGAACTATGCGGGTTTTTCTTTGACTACACGGGCGTAGCCGCTGGCGGAAAGCTAGTAAAATAAATGAATAGTAAAAATTGAGCATCTCAGCGAGATGGGGCTGACGTAATTCCACAATCGTCTTGCTGTTGATTCTAGCCACATTGTTCACTTGCTGCCGGGTGCTCCATATCAGATCGGCCAATAGTTCGCACCATTCTTGTATCGTGTTGAGATGGAACTACCATGGTTATTTTTATTTAATACTAGTGTATTTTTTCAACACGAATCAAACGAGCCCAAACTCGATAAAGTTGAGTCAATTAATTACTGAGTTCCTATGGCCACCTTCCGATTCCATCATCAAATCAGCAGCTCAATGTCATGATAATTTTTCATCGCTATCCAATTTACATACGTAAGTATACAAAATTTCAGCTCAATCGGTAACCTGGAAGTGAAGCAAAGTTACTTGCTAGATTTTCTATTAAATCATCGAGATCAGACAAAAATGATCATATAATAAAAACTATTGGGCCTACCCGAATGAAATTTTTATGGGACCAATTCGAAACCATTCCGCATCATCCAAAAAAAAGAATCATGTAAATCGGTTCAGAATCCTCGGCGTAATCGGTGTACATACATAAAAAAAAATATACCGGCCGAATTGATAACCTCCTCCTTTTATTTTTATTTTGAAGTCGGTTAATTATTTTTATTTTCAAATCGGTTAAAAATGAATGCAATTTAATACTTCTATTATAATACCAATTAAATAGTATTTGTGCTCTGGAATTGTTCTAGTTTATCAAATAGAAATAAAGATGAAACTGATACCAATAGCTTTGCAATATAAATCTGAGATTTTTTATTTGTAATTAGCGAGTTAAGTTTATTGTTAATGATCCATCAATTATGCGTTATGAATACATACGTATGAAGATAAAATTGATATGAATGGAAGTGGATGGATATGATTTTCGATGGCACATAAAACAAAACATTAACAGGACAAGAATGATTATCGCATTACTCGTTTATTTAGTTATGAGCTTGATGTATGAACACAATAATGGCCATTAGCAAATTACTTAATAGTATTAGTGGCCGAGCCTTTTCGGACGTTTGCTCAACTTCTATTACCATCGGAAATTATATTTAACACATCATAATCTTTTTTGAAGAATAACACTCAATATGAAAAAGAAGACATGTAACATATTATATTATAATGTTAACTACTTTTTGTATCACACTCGAATAAGTAGACGTATCGTATATACTAATACTAATCTATACTTAATATTATAAATCTGAAGAATTTGTTTGTTTGTTTGAACGCGCTAATCTCAGGAACTACTGGTCCGATTTGAAAAATTCTTTCGGTGTTAGATGGCCCATTTATCGACGAAGGCTATATGCTATATATCACCACACGAAGACAAAAAGGAGCGGAGCACTATGATTAAAACCGCGGGCACAGCTATTTTATTATAAACAAGAAGAAGAAGAAATAAAATTTCCGTAAATAAACGTATGCATGAAATAAAATATTAGCTCTTGTAACTCAGAACTTTTTGAGACTCATTAAAATTTGTATTGAGCCTAAGACACTTCAACCTTAGCGTTTATGTTTTATCAATCGAAGTGTATTATTAATATTAATGAATGCCAATGAATAATATAGAATATTTGTTTAGAAATTCATGAGTCCTTCAAAAGAGAAACGAAAAGTTATTTTTTTAAATGAATACATTACAGAAAATCATATAATTCTATAATATAGTTAATAATAAATAATTTAATACAGGAATTAATCATTTTATAACTGTAATAGAAAATACAGTAAAACGTAGAGGTCTTGACTCGCTACGCATTTCGCGGAGTGATTTACGAAAAAACTTACCTACTTGCCCCAATTATTGAAAGGTGTTGAAAGTAAATTACAATTTTCTTATCTATTTTCAAATATACATTAAAGAAAAGAATTAGTGTGCTATAATATCATATAATAAGTTAATGAACTTAATCTTTCCTTTACAATATGAAACTTAAATATATAAGATTAATAAATTTAACATAATTTCATAAACATAAAATATATCTTCTCTTCTTTTTCATAATACTTATTGTACCTACATAGAATACCCATTATTGTCACCAATCAATCAAACATGCTTCGTATACAAACGCTTATAATAAAAAATAAACAGGCAATTTATAAAACATAAAAATGCAATCAAAAATTTGGGATTACTCAATTTGGTGGAAATGAGAAAACGCAAATTGCGATCTCAAAGGTAAAAGAGTGGGTTATAGCAACTGAAATATTGGTTGAATTGATGAGTTTTATTTTTAAATAGAGATCCATACCCTCTGTTCATGACACTAGCTGTCCGCCAGAGAATTTATATTTCAACCGTCATATTATTCTCCATAAAACAATCTGCTTGCAATTTTTCATATTCATGTTTCAAATGATGAGCAGTATATTTTACCTTAAAAATATAGAACGTATGAGTGAAAAGGTCGTAAACCTCTGTGGAGACAAATATATTGATTACAAAAAGGCGTCTAAAATTATTGTTGGAAAATGGCATCTTCAAGAATTCTCGGAATACTTCAGCTGCGAATAAAATCGAATAAAATCTTTTTTTATTAAATATCAGCACATTTATTTAATATCAAATTTTAATTAATTAAGGTAGTTATTATATCTCACCGTAGAATGCTCATTGCTTGAACATTATCCAAAGTTTGATTGTAGACGTACCTAATAGCACGGATTGAATACTGTCCTAAATTCACCAACATGCATCAGTCCCTCACGCGTCCAACTATAAAATACAGATTTAGTTACACACAAACAATGTGCATAGGACGCGTGAAGGTTTAAATCTTCGCTAAGGATTATTTATGTGGCTAGTCCAGTCACAGCAGGATAGTAGTAAATCCTTTTAAGAGCTATCAGCAGGACTTCCATAACACAAGCAAGAGAGACGTGAGTTGGTATACATTCGATGGATTAAGTTCTGTGGGTAATGGGAAAAATCGGGAACGCACGGCTAATGTTAACAATTTTCGTACAAATGTGGACTTAGGGTTTCTAGCGCTTTCTAGAATAAAGATGGTACAATCCTTATATTTGTGTTTTCATTTTGATATTGTAAAAAAAATAAACGTAATAAGAAGTTTCTTGTAGCTCTTGTACATTGCATAAATTGTAATATTTACCAACTATCTAGTTTCAAATTTATTCCGAGTAAATCCAGTGAATGTCGAACTAAAACTAATTAAAATTATCTCAAATATCAAATCGAATAAGCAAAGTTTCGCAGTAATATTAGGTCAGTGCTATTTAACAAGTTTAGGATGAAAGGCAAATGGAAGTAATACTTGGCTATCGCAAGCAAAGGTAGTCAAACATGATTTCATATGAAACGGACTCTCAGCGGTTGCTTTGAACGTGTATCAAGTTTAATAAATTATTGAAGTTTTCATAGATGCAAATTGCAATGTGTGGTCTCTATGGCATTAAAGTTTTCGGTATTTTGATACACATGGGTATATATTTTAACCGAAATAATAAACTAGTAATATTTTCTAAACATATTACATGATTTGATTGGACTTGAAACCTACATGCTACTCAGATCGCTGTAGTAACGGCGCCGCTTAAAATAGAAACTAGACTATTAATTGAACGGCTAATGAAGCTCTTAAAAAGATGGTAAAGGGTAATAAATAACTCATTAAAAGTAATTAAGGTCATAGTTCAATTATTCATAATTATTATTTGCGGTAGTGGAATATAGTGAAATTTTATGTTCGACTATTAGTAGTGGTATTTGGCTTTTATACTTACATTTCACGGCTTATCGTAAAATAATGAACCATTCTGTTAATGGACGATAAAAATTGTCAGCTCAGGTGGCTGTGCGTTATGGTTTCATCATAAATCAGGAAATGTGACGCTCACAAACATTTTATAAATGTACGAACCGTTAACAAATAATCACTCCTCTCTTTCCCCCTTTTTGTAATGAAAGAGAAAAAAAATCATCTATTTCATCCCTCGGGAATGGTTGTGAAGGTATTTTGATTTATTCTTAATTACGAATCTTGTGATCAACGGTTAAATTACTACATTTTAAGTAATCAGAGTTTCAGAAGTTTGTTTTGAAGTGAAAACTCCTGATTATTTTGTCTTTAAAAACGTAATTATAAACTAATCAAAGGTTTCGTAGGTATAATGTTTGGTTAGTTTATAATTCTAATTAGTCTAATCGGTGTTTTAAAGTAAAAAATGTGTGTTTAAGTATCGGTTTTATCTTCAAACATCATGACATTCATGTATCACCTCAAAGTTACACCTAAGGTTACACCTATAACAATATTCGCGTCTAACGAATGGTTGTAATAAAATCAGTTAACAGAATCAACACGTATATTTGATAATGAAACAGTTCTGGCCGCACGACACGTGCTATTTGATGGCCTTACGTTAAATCCGATTATGGCGAATGTTGAAATATATCGTAAATTATAATATACTATTCGCACAATTGAATTTTATATTAATTTCAATTATTTATATTGCATTTATAATATTAGTACATTAATTATCTTGTTTTTAGAGCACAAACAAAGCGATATAATTGATTTTGTAAATTAATGAATATTAATATCTTCTATTGTCAAAAGAACTCTTAACTACTCGCTTTTCCTAGCAAAGATAAAAAATACTCTAAACAACGTATAAACTCTCAATCAAATCTTTCCTCTTTATAAGATTAACGTTTAAGCTTTTAACCAGTACATCCAACTCAAAAAATACTTCACAAAATATAAAATGTTACAAAATGCTCATGAAATCTGATTTTTCACGGCACGTGTCCCAACTATTTTCCTCGAAATCATATAAAGTACTATTCAAAGCAGTTTTTAAAAATGCTTTGTCATCGTGAATACTCTTTGTATACAGAACGGCTATAGAGATCCACAGTCCATTGTATAGTGTAGATACCTAACGTTCCGTATAAATGTATTTCAACAAAATGTGGTTTCAAGATCAATAGGGAATCTCCGTATAGTGAATTTCCTAACAAACGTCAAACGTAAGATGAACAATGTTTGACGTGGGTCCGAACGGACAGTACTTTCCCAAACTTGACGGGTTGATTGACTTTTTCATAATACAAGAAAAGCAGAAGTTTAATTAAAGACTTTTGCAACAATATCGGGTAGCTTAATTGTACGCCGGAGAATAAAATTACCCTTTAGCAAACATTTACTTATTCAAACCTCAGATTGGCGGGTTGCGTTTTATATTTAGTATAATACCCTTATATATTTTGGGTTTTAACCGCAAGTCCTCCCCTAATAAGTTTTTATGCATTCTTGAAATCTACACAAAATGCTTAAATTTGTTGTGGTTTCTATAATGACACTGGAAAACAACACAAAACAAAATACAAAAAATAACATTTTCAATTAACAAAGCCATAACAAAGCTTTTTAATCGTAGCAAAGATATTAGAACATCATATTATTAGATAAAAGGATAACGTATAATTTAATACTATGTTCTGTTAAATATAGTTTCACTACAAAATAAAGGTAAATCAAATACAAATAGGTTGTAAATAATGAAAATGTTTCGTAGCACTTTGTCGTAGCGGTGTAGAGGTAATTGTATTAGGTAATTTGCAATAGTTTAGGAGTTACCCTTCCCGTCCCAGAGTCAGCAAACAATTTGTTAACGGTCCATGAGTAGGCTTAGCAACGATCTGCAAACTAAAGCGGAATAAATAAGATAAAATACTGTTTGGTGACTGTTTCTCTATTGGTTTATATTTGTCCTTTTTAAATACTCATAATAACCGTGAAATGGTGTATCTATACATTTGTACATACATATAATAATACAGTAAAAATGGGAAAAAATTCTACATTTCAAAAACTCTCATATTCTCTAAAAAGATAATCTCGATAATTTATAGGTATGCATGCTGTAGATACAATGAGAATAATCATCATTCACAAAACAACCTCAAAAATAATTTCCGAAAGGGATGCAAACCTTAATTACCCCCTGTCACATTAAATCAACAATGGTTCCCAACATAACAATATCTATATGCATATTATATGCATATTCCGTGCTCATGACCTACAAACCCTACCCAAATACTTGCCACAGTTTCCATTCGGCTTGCTGTTACCCAACACATGTTTATCTGTTCCTTTGAAGTTCGGGGTTCAGGTTACAAAGATACGTAGGTAATGCTATTTACTCGCTTTCATATTTTCACAAAATTATATTACCGTATGTTCCGTGCGACGCCTTCTTAAGTGCACGAATTTGGGAACGCTCTGCCTGTTTAGACTGTATTTGGGATGTTTTTTTTTACTTATTCAAAATACAGATATATGAATATTATGATTGCAATAAAATTCGTCTTCATTATTAAAATTTTAAAGTATGATATAACATTATACCATTTCATATTAAGTACTACGAGTTTCAAGTCATTATCACTCATACATAATTTTCTATGATACAAAAATGTCAAACTCAAACTCAAACTCAAACAAGGTAGGTTAGGTACCAGGAAATAAATATATAACGACTCAAAATAGTTACTTGCTTCAACCATTGTTCTGCCAATAAACTGATATTTACGTAATAAACGTACTATTGAACTATTCCACGTAAATTTGAATGAGCAGATACCCGTAGTTTGTAGATTAAAGTTCAAATAAGCTCACCGCTGAGTTTCAGGGTACTAATTAATGAGTTGACGGTTTTAGTTTCTATTTGTAGCTAATTATAGCAAATACCCTAATATAATAATGCGCTATAGGTTGACTTCTTATACGTATTTTACATGATTACCATTACTATCAGACAATTTCTCACAATAAAACAAAACAAAAATATATTTTGTTATGGCGTGACATTAACTTAAACTATCCAGATCAATCGAATATTTAACATTGAATACTCCCAAAAAGATAAGTAATTGAGGCATACTAAAATAGTCTTTTCGCAAACTCATCTTTTTTATCCAGTTCAAATCAAACACTTTTTCTAGAACTTTTTATATTCTCAACAATGTAGAGCAGAGTTTGTAAATTTTCAGTACTATCATTTGTTCTCTTAACCCTCCCTAAATAAAGCAACCAAGCGTTTTTCTTTTACCTAGTGATATACAGTGTGTCCAAAAGGGTAGTGACTATATTTTAAGGTCGGAT
>CAJQZM010036886.1:30921-43124 GCA_907164665.1 Colias nastes
AGAATCCGACCTTAAAATATAGTCACTACCCTTTTGGACACACTGTACTATAACTGTCTGTAGTGATCTATCAATATCGGATTAAATTGTGCGGCACACGTAGGACAAAACGAAACGAATTTAGAAAATATATTCCATACGAATAGCGATGGTATTTATTTTGTTATATTGTGCAGAGCCTTATATTTTGCAAGGCTTTTAGTTTGATTAAAGTATTTTTATCAGTTTCATATGTAATAAATATTATGAATGAGATAGTATAAGTATTTTATTTAAGGAAAATAAATCATTATCTATTTGATCGACGTCCAAAATCTTAAAGTTAACGTTTCGTAAGTAATAAAAGGTTTTTATTTTTATGAAAAACAATAAAGCGTACTTTTGATTGACGTTTAAGTACTTTGTCGAAAAAAATGTTGGGAACCAAGTTTTTGCAATAAATAATGTAATGCGAAGACTTACTCTAAGGGCTTATAAATTACATCCAAGATTATATTATGAATATTTAATGAAGATGAAGTGAGGTAGCACTTTTGTGTGTGTGTGTTAGTCTACTGGTTAGCTTATTTAAACGTAACATATCAATAGTTTATACAAAATCTACAATGTATAATACAAAAATTAAATATATTGGAACAGTATTAATACGATTCATTGATACATAATGTTGGATTTTTAACCACAGTCTACACACCTGAATATTGTAAAGATATATGAGATTGTCAAAATGACAAAGATTTTAAAACAAATAATAATTAACTTTAAAAAAATAACGATCCAAAGTAGTATGAATGCGTTTACTAGTTGCTCAATTAATAGTTCTTTTAAATCTTTTGCTTTTCATTTAAATATTTTTATCCTTAAAATGTTGTTTATTAAACCACAGACTAATAATAATATTTAAACATATATACACTATACAGTGCTCTTATAATAAAACCAAAGGACCATTTACACGCACGCATGTAATAATGTATTCAGTTTTGAGTGCTTAATTAATTTTCATAGCGTATAGTATTATAATTTTTTTATTTAAATTTTTCGCAAATATAAAGTTGATTATCATTTCTCTTGAATATTTATGAGGTTTAAAGCGACAAGTTTTGTAAATTTCATAAGATTTGTTTATTTAATTAAAATTTCAAACTAATGAAATATAGTTAGTTTGAAAGGAGTAGGTATTTATGTATTTGTAAAAACGATTAAAAATTAGAAATTGCTTGAAGCAATACCTAAAGCCGCCTTTTGTCAAATGTTATCCTTTTAAGTAAAATTTGTATTTTCTGTTTTGTGTGCAATAAAGTTTATAAATAAATAAAATAAACTGATAACATTATTTTTGTAAAGACACACTTGGAACTAATTTTGCGATGCCTTTGGAGTTCTTATGTTTATTAAAAATCCAGCATAAATCTGATGTATTTTGTGTTAACGAAATAGAATAACCTTTGTATAATAAAAATCAGAAGCCGTATATAGCTTTTTTTGTAATTTATGTGAAGTAGGAAATACAAAACCTTCATTATAATTTCAAATTTCGTCTTGTGAGTGATTTTTAGAGTGGCTGTTAGAAAGAAACAACGAAAATGAAAATATTTCCTTCTTATCATATAAAAATACAAAAATAATATTAAAATGATATCATAATATTTAATAATCAATATTCGTAAAAAAATTTTTACGTACCTATTGTTTTTTTTTTTGTGAGAATCACAGATCACAGAAACGTGAGAATCAATTTACTAGCGCAGCCATGTTGGATGTATTTTCCAAGGCTTTTTTTTCAAATAATCACTTATCATTTGTTTAGGTTTATGAAATAAGAGCTTTTGCATAAAAATTGACTATAGAGGCGTAAAGTGAGCGTATTGATGATTGAACGATTGCAAAAGGAGTCTAAGGATATTGTGTTACTTTTATATTTCAAAGGTGTTTAATGTTTATATCATACAATGGAAGCTTCAAGCATGAATGTACATAAAGCAAAATATATTTACTGCATGGTACATAAAAAAGAAAGAAATAATAGATAAAGTTATTCAACAAGTCTTCTTTTTGTGACTTATTTGAAAACAGCGCTATCAAATATGTTCATCATTTCAAAATACATTGCTAGCTTCTAAATTGTTAACATTTTAAAAATGTATTTTTATTAAAATAATTTTCCCAGATATATTCGTAATAAAAGTTTTCATTTTGTTGGTTTAATTAATATACCATGAAACCCGTACATGGCTTCTCGGAATTTAATATTCGATGTACATATTCTGAAATACCTTTGGAAATTTTTCAAAACTATTCAGCTTTTTATTAAAAAATATTTCTCGTGTTTTATTTGTTGAGCATTTGTATATGTTTTGTAATATGATATGATATTTTAATTTATTTCTTAGGTTTAGAAATATTCATAATACCAGTCTGTATATGTATTTAAATTATGCAAGATATACAAAAGATAGAGTCAGAAATAAAAATTTATCACGCAATTATCTATTAACACGTTTACACACAATTATTTATTCAAATATTATCTTAAGAATAAGCTTTTCAATCAACATGCTGGATGTACTTAATGTAACTAAATTGATACGATATTGAATATGTTGTCCTGTGAATTTCCCCCCAATATCTATTGTTTTTAATTATTAATTAACCACAAGTTGCTTCTTACACCTACCCTAAAATCGTAAACTTATAAATGTTTCACGGTATCATATTATAACGTAAGTTTACAAATTAAAAGTTTCCATTTTAAATAAATAATCGTTAATTTTCCACCATTATTTCCTACATACATTTAATGCCCAGGCTCCTAATATAGTTATAAACTGTTTTTCAGAATTTTGTCTATAATATTCCGACCCTACTAATTTTCACGGCTAAAGTGAACTACGCTTTATCTCTCTTGACAGGCATACTGGTTAGGATGTATTTATCCTTACAATTAGGCGAACAATGACCATTCAAAAGCCTGAAGAATATGTAAATCTTTTTTTATTCATCATATTTTTGTTTAAAGATTTTATATGACCTCGATATTTAGGGTGCCTCTGAAAATATTCTCATATAATTATAGCCTATATTTTATTTATGGAATCAATAAAACCGCATAAATATATTTTACATTATTTGTAATAAGGAAAAATCGGTCACAGCTCATTCATTACTTTCAGACTCAAACATGAATTGCAAATACAAAAACTATAAATAGCAAATGAATTATTGGAATTGATAATTATTTCTTTAATATATTATTTTATTTTATCAAAGCGTAGGTGCGAACGCAATCCACAAAGGCTTGTATTTTGCTCTTTCAAAATTAATGAACCATGATCTATGTGTATTTTCAATAATCCCTTACTGAAATTTCAGATATTAATTGACTACAGAATGCAATGAATTGAGGGGAAACATAATTTGAGTAATATGTTATAATTTTACCAGAAGTTAATTTATGAAAATGTATTGCTATTATTGGTAACGTTGTAAATATAATTAATACGTTGTACCTATAGATTAATGTTTGCCTGATTAAATTAAATCGAATGAGAAATAATAAATTAGTATTAAATATTTTGCCTCTATTTTTAATAACGTGTATACAATTAATTTTGTCTGTTATAATTTGTTCCTGTTATATTTCTTAACATCTATGAATTTTAAACAACCGTTGTAGTAAACTCCATGTCTTCAGAACATTTCTAAACTGTAAATTTCTAGCCTGTAATTTTATTAACATTCCTTGTGTCATTAAATTAATCCAGCATACAATATCATACCGTAAATACTTAACAATTACTTTAACCAATAGAACAACTGCATTTCTATATATATTTCGCCATTGACCCACATAGTAATCAGCCCAGTAGCCTCCATTCCCGAGGTCTGCGCAGGATCTAGGACAAATATTCCCCGTAAACAAATTACAGGTGATGTGAAACCAGCAGAGCACTGGGTCAAGGCAGGCATAAGTTAGTTATCGAGAACTAATAGTTCCTGTAAGTTCGTATGTGCAGGAAATAAAATTATTTGAAGGGTACGGTAACTATGGCGCGTGTATGAAATCGAACGTGGCAGTTGGCACATGCTCATCTTGAATTTTCCTGTAGATACTTGACATTTATTTTTATAATGAGTATAACTTAGTTTGTGTAATGAGTATAACTTTTAAATTGCTTCTTTATAACGATGTCGTCGATACGATATATTATATCGATGGAATAAAAAATTCTGTAAGAAGGATATTTCGTATTGTGATTTTGTTCATTAAACTCTATAATGCTTTAAGATGTCGAAGTATATTTTGTATTTAGTGTCAAGATATATTTGTAGTTAGCAAAAAATTTTGCAAAGAATAAGTATATTAGAAGATTGTTAAAAGTAAATTTTCATTTAGGTCGGTTTTAAAAATTAAAGACTTTTAACGGTTTTAAAACGGAATGAATTCTTTAATTCCTGTGCTTGTGACTTCGGTCGCACGGGAGGTGATAAAACGGGCTTTCCCGCTTAAATCCCGTAGTTATTCCGGGATAAAAATACCTACACCTTTCACGCCTACTCGTTGTCCTAAAACCTCGCTCCATTTAAAATTAGTTGAGTTGTCCCAAAGAAATGTTGGTGCTATTTATTGTGTTTTTGCACGTATCATAAATGAGTATTTATTTAATAAAGATATTATTGAAGTTACCTTTAAGAGGAATGCAGCAATAATAATTTTTTCCAAGAAAAACTAATCTTATGCAAACATTTTATATATTACCGATATCTGATTTACGTGGAATTACAGCAAAGAGAAATCTTCCAGTTAAGGGAATAAGATACGATTGCGTTTCTCTGTAGCAAATAACAAGTTGCTAGTTTCTGAGAAATAAGTATTAAAATAATATCTCTTTCTGGGAAAATATTTCATCGATAGAATTTATTCATTCTGTATTAATTCCAATTTATAACTGGCCAAGAACGTATATGTAATAAGATTTTTTTCGCATATAGTTTAAAAAAAAACGTCTCCCACATCCTTTAATACGTTATGTACCTAAGCATATAATAGACTATAGAATAATATGTATGAATGTAAAGTATGAATGTGCATATTGACAAAAAAAAAATCATAGCAGTATAAAATATATAAAATTGCCTACGGATCTCCAAAAGGAGATTCTACTTCTGAACGTAAATAAATTTTAGCGAAGTAAATTACGAAGAAGGTACACCTGAAGTGATTAAAGTTCGTTCAATTTCATTACAAAACTGTAGGAAGGAAAACGGTGTAAAGTCGATTTTAGCCTCATCTCAACAATCTAATCTGTGTTATTTTTATTGAAATCTCTCAAAGTTAAGCTCATTATATAGAAAATATTATCCCGCCCAAAAATTAATAATAAATGATCCTTGGAGATATGCTATAGGTAGCTTAATAGGTATATTATTTCAATGTTATCTATACACGTGTTTGTTGTATTTTGATGTTTATTTTTCAATAATGTTTTACATACTTCAAACACAATTAATATGGTTTCATTCAACTAGACTTGATTTAAAAGCGCATGATTCAGAACCAACGGTCTGGAAAACAGTATTTACACAGGAGAATCAACAAGAAACCCTTGTATTTTTTTTTAAAACCAGACACAGTATGTTTTATAGTCCTCAATTTATGGATAACTAGCGGTCTGTCCCGGCTTCGTCCTAGGTATATATGCACTGAGGGTACAAATCCAACGTTGAAAGAGATTTTGAAATTGGTTCAGTAGTTCCTTATATTAGTGCGTTAAAACTAACAGATAAACACACGCTTCAGCTTTTTATTATTGTCATAGATTTACTATAATATACACCGACCATTCTTATACACAGCTCTTAGAAACAATGCTTAGAAACCTATTGAATGATTAAACTACGACATAGAGACGATTTTATGTGTCAATAAAAGGGCCGGCAAATCACCTATGACAGTGATTAGGGTTTATATAGTCGTCAGCGGTGATCACTTAGCATTTAACGACCCACACGATTAGTAGCGGATTCCTTAATACACCTAAACCCACTTAGCTAATTAATAGATGGTCTAAACCCAGTTTTTATTTCCTATAAATTAGCACTAAGTCCTAAGGATTAATCTAACGATTTTTTCTGATTTACGTTCTCATAAGATCAAGTTTTTATTACACTTTCAACATATTCATGATTTAGCAAATACACGTTAGTTAGTTCAAATAATACCCTAAATACGCTATCCCTAAAGTGAGTAAGGCATTTATACCGTCAAAAAGGGTTCAATGTAAATAGTTTTGGGTGAATGAGTTATCACGTTCGCAAACATTACCTGCCAGTGGTTAAATTGATATGAACTTTTATTTATGGTTAGTATTTGCCCACGTATTTCAATGACTGTCATTTTTTATTTGCAAAAACTATATGCTGTTTTGTGTTGAATATCAAAAGCTTTATTCCATTATTTAAAAACGTTTGTTTTAAATTAAATTTACAAGGCTGGAGTTTTAGTACGAACCGACAAGTCTTCATTGGAGAATTTCCAACATTCTATTGAGTGTTTATAGCGACCGAACCTGGCTGAATTGAGATTATCGACATTCACTTTAAACCTAGCGGCAAGGAACGTGCGTCCTCTGAATGTCCCTTAACTCTATACTAAGATGTCAGTGTATCTGCAATAGAATTCGAATCTAAAATAAGTGTATGTAATAATAGCATTAGTTTATAGATATTTGATAAGCAAATCATTATTTTAGTAAATAATAGATTTAAAGCAGAATTTCTAAAGTAAAGTAAACCTATGCTACTTTTTTGTCCTATCCTACTATTTGCATGGAAATGTTTTCTTAGTTGCTTAAATAATGGACTGTTTAAAACTTTTAATCGTTAACGAGGTTGAAGCCCTAAAAAATCCCTTGAATGTTACCGTCATCGTTAATTAAGAACGGTAACTCTATACTTTTGCTAACTGTCCGTATAAAGCCCGAAGCTAAATGTAAATTGAGGCAGAATTCAAACTGACCACATCTAAATGTTTAATTTGTTGGCTCATGCATGCTAAAGTTACATCGCTCGAAAGTTATGTAAAATCCTAGCATATATTATGTAGGTACCTTGGGACGGAAATGTGGTAGTAATTAATTTTGGCTACTGGCAATGATAAGTCTATTTGTAATTTGTATACAGTGCTAATAGACTGTAAATTTTATTGAAAAACTAAAGAAACTTTTTTTATTATTTTAAGTAGGTACTTCTAAAGAGTGTCTTGTGAATTAAAACTAGATTTTATGAAAGCTGAATTGTATAATTCAATTTTTGACTAACTAAGTACTGTTACTTTTAAATTGCTCTAGCCAATGTTGTAATAATAGAAAGAAATAACTAAAAGGCCAGGATCAGTTGCAGGTAATTATAACAGAGAGAAAGAAGCAAACAATACAAAAACATTCAAAGTAAAGATCGTTGCTATTCTGATAAAAAGATTAATATTTTTCAAAATAAACATAATTTCTCGAGAGTATTAGGTAAACAGACAGGAAAAGCTGATTTATAAGCCAATAATCCTCGTTCAATATGATTTTAAAAAGGAGATAGGATTTAAGAGAGCTTTGACGTATTTGTGTTCGCATTAAAGAGTTCTCTTTGCAAACGCTCCTTTAAGATATCGAGTTATTGAAACCCATTCCTGAATTTCTCGCTAATAATTATTTGTATGTACACAAGCCTTTATCCTTTTTGAATTCATATATTTACTTACGAAAAATGTATTTCTAATACAAAATTGATTCAATTGTATTGATCATTGTTAATTAATAAGACACCTATTGGCTATTAATTCCCAACATTTATCTCTTGCGGAACTGTGTGCTTATGACGGCTTCATATAATAAATAATTTTAATTTGACAAAACAATAATATAATTCCTACGCACTGTGGGACGTCAGATTAACACGAACATACATAAATGCTGTTTATACAAAATAGACCAAATTGTTTACAAAGTTAACATTTTGCTCCAATATAATATTTGCTTTCACTAAAGCCTGTGTTATGCAAATATTTACCTTCATTTGAATACCAGTTATGGAAAATATTTATTGATTGCAATTTGCAATGTATTTGATTGTTTCAGATTATTTCGTGCAAGCTTCACTAATTACTTTTTGTACTTCGGAATGAACCTTTATTCTGATTTATGAGAATCAATTTGTAATCTTCGTAACTTTATAATCGTAGGGTTAAGGGTTATTCTTTGTAATGTTACACAAAGCTAATTTTAGACTTTATAATATTTTTTATAACTTTGAGGCACGTCCTAATATATATAACATATGTATTTTTCCTTTATTTTTCCTTACTATTATGACAAGTGTGTGATTATTGAGACTTGTAAATTGATTTTTTCCAGCCTCCTTATTTCAAGCCGGCGTGACCTTGACATACTTTATGATTTCTGAACGTCCACCTGTGCCGATTATCTCATTTTATTCATATACTTTATACTTGCCTGCTGTATAATATTCTGAAAATATTTCCGCTGTGATTCCAAACTGGAAATTATTGTGGCTATTATATAGTATAAAAGTATGACGAATGCCAAAAATACGTCACGTTGTAAAACACGATAACAAATGGTCGGTACGCAGTCTGCATGAGCATGACCAAGCAAAATATTTGCAAAACATTTACGTGTTACAATAAAACCAATATTTTACAGAAGGCAAAATGTTGAGACATTCGTTGAAAATAATTAGAACTTAAACGCTGGTAAACTCTTTCTTTAAATATCCTCGTTAGAATCTCTCTAAGCTTCTTAGAAGCAAGTTTGCTGTGAAGTAATTATCAGTTCAAGCACGATCTTGTTAGGATTTGGAATTGTTCAAATACCGGGAAATAATTTATAAAGTTTCTTAACGGTTTACTTCATGTATCGTAATATGATTTCAATCGACTTTAATGTTCCATAATGGGATGTGGTGTTTATCGGGATCGCTAAATTTTACATTATTTACTTTGTTAATAAATTTTTATAAAATTGTTAATAAAATTGTTATTGAACAGATCCTTATTTCCCTTATGCTTTACAATGCCACTCTGGCAGCTATTCTCTAATTTATGACACCATAACTTTAACATCGGGGGTGTACATTAAGATAAATACATATTTGTCAAATTGATGAAAGTTTCAAATCTCTCTATCAAAGTAATTTATTACGACCTTTCTATACTTTTGTCGGTATTATTTTGTTTATTTCCTGACGAATTAAAAGTCAGAAAGGTGTAATGTCAGAGCAACAGAAATGGATTCTAATTTATCTAATTTACTATAAAACTGGATATTGTAAGCGTACACTAGCTATTTAGCTAGCATCCACTTAATTATGAACAAAATATATCCATTAAAAGGAGACAAAGAATCAAATCATACTTAAGTGCAGGGTATTTTGAAATATTGCGGTAAGAAAATGAGGGTAGGAGGAATTTTAAAAGAGCGGTGTACCCTCGTCAAGGTAAGTGAAAATGACAAGTGCTTCCGACCAAGCGTTTAGTTATACCTGAAAAGATATCGAGATTTAATAGAATGGTTCTGTGGTCGATGTATGGTGGAAAATAATTGAAGTTTTGTGAATTATTGAAAACATCACTTTAATATTCACATTGATATTTTTTATTAGCACCCGGGTTTCGTCATTAGTACCCTGGTCGTACCAACTCAGAAGTCTTTGTTGAAGATCGTCACAGGATTAAATGAATTGTTTACGATTATACATAGAAACAATTTTTTTTATAATATTATGTAGATATACTGGGCAGTGGGCCAACAATTTTTCTTTGAACAAATTAGAGTGCTCAAAGCGGGCTCAAAATAAAAGGCTGGAACGAACGAAAATGTAGATATCTACTGTCAAATCATAAACACATATTTCTAATGTGGATAAACTGAATTCACCTGTAATTTATAACTACTGTAAAAATTAAACAGGCAGACTAAAACATTTTTTACAAATTGGACGTAGTTATAAAAGTAGATAAAAATACGAAATATTATCTATAAGCATATTGTTATTCACAAATTTTTATTTGTAAGTTGAAAAAGCCATTAACAACTTGATCACGTTTCATGTTACCCTAAAAATTGTTTTTAACAATATGTATTTTTCATTTTAATTTTTTTTTTACATAGTTAGCGCTTAGTTTAACAAGGTGCGAACTTTTCCAATGCATATTTTATTTTTTGCATTTCTGAATATATTGTATTTTGTACGTACTGGAATTTCAGCACCAATATTGTTTTAATATCTTATCTTTAATTAGCAGTTGCCGAATTCAAGAGCTTTTCAACTTTAAAATCATTTAATAAAAGCATACCTGTTAAATATTTCAAACCTTTTCGCAAAATCGTTGACCCGTTAAGCAAAATCAGTCAAACAATTTTAAGTGAAAAAGTTGTTTTAAAAATTCATCTGATTTTAATTAGTTCTCATAATTTGCTTAACTTTACTGCAAAATGTTTGTAAAATTTACATTTCGGATGTTAAATTCAAAGGTTCAACCATTTAAATTCGTTTAAAGATTTGTAAGTATTAAAATATATATTCTAAACTTTTGTTTGTAACCTCAGTATTGTTTAAACTTTTAAGTAACAAAAGAAATATTTTAAATAGGTATCCCTTTATGAAATGTGTACCAAATTGGCGAAAGAATGTAAGGAGTTTAATAAGAGTTTACAAGATAGCTTATCTAACAATTACTACGTCTTCAGGGAAACGTAAAACAGACATAAAATTAAGTTTAGTACCTTTCAGGAGGAATACTGTTACGGAACTCATGATATCGAAAGTTGTTTATTAAAGAAAGTTGACGCTTCAGCTGAGATGTGAGATTGATAAAAGTTAGTGGCATTTTTATAGGTTTTAGTATTACTTTAAAATAACTTTGTAAAAAGCTTGTCTTCTCTGTTCATAAATTTATAGCTTAATAAAAGCTATTCTGGGTTGATAAAGAAGGTTTTTTAAGGACACCTATTTTAGGAATCTCTTTGGTTTTACGAATATTTTTGCTTACCTTTATTCGATTACTTTTATTTCTTAAATAGACGTATTGTCGAGGTTTGAACAATACAATAATTTATTCTATTGTTGTAACTTGTGTACATACATAATACATATTATGGAAGCTTAAGAGTCCTTATCGATTTTAGAGTGATTTTGACTTGTTTCTGTAATTCTTTAGAAGCTCGTTTAACAAAACTAAATTAGTAACAATGTGTGATGATATCTTAAATTAAAGATTCATTCAATATCTAAAATACGTTCGAGACAATTTATTGATATTCATTGTCCAGTTTGTTTAATAGCCAATAACCTGAGACGTGTTTCAATTTTTTCCATGCGGGACGTTCGTGTCTTTGTATTTTACACGGAATTTAATAGAAGAAGTTTTCTTATAAAATATACAACAGTAAAGACACTGAGACATCCTAAAATATGTTCGAGGCAATTTAAGTACTTTTATTGAAAAATTCAAAGAAAATCTAAGTTAAAAAAGCCTTACTTTGATGAAATTTTATGCGTATATGGCGTCGAATTTCTAGTTCTTACAACAGAGTTAAAAAAAAATAAAAAATACACACTAAATGATAGGTTAATGCTTAAAAATTTGCAATAAAAAAAATACATATTATATGTTTTATGAAAGAAATGGAATAATTTAAAGTTCTCTAGAATTTTCGATTATATACGGGAGCGCAAACGTTGTTACGGCAGATCTATATAATCGAATATTCTAGAGAATTTTAAATTATACCATTACTTTCATAAAACATAGTAGTTAGTTTTTTTAAACGAGCTCCTAAAGAATTAAAGAAACAAGTCAAAATCACTCCAAAAAGCGATACGGCCTCTTAACTTAAAACTAATACCCGGTAGCTTTGCGATATTGTTTTTTGCTAAATTGCAAGCATGATTACTATTAGTTTTGTAGGAATTCCCCTTGTAACACTGCACTGGATGTCGAGGGTTGTAATTAAACTCCAATATTCAACTCTCAAAGACTATATTTCTTGAAAATGTCGGTAACAAAACTTAAGCACAACCGAACACTTCGAGCGCTAAGTCTCAACTGTCGTTTTGAATGCCGCGCGCCACCAAGCGGCCATTAGTGTTGCCAGTTGATTAAACAATTAATATTGAATTATAAAAATATG
>CAJQZM010036886.1:43134-77915 GCA_907164665.1 Colias nastes
ATAATCTATAGTTGATAAAATAATAATAATAATTAGAAAACCTTACAGTTTGAACCTTATTTCCATACAAAAGAAAACGTAATAAACAAGAGGCAATAAAATAAAGCGGAGTGATGGATTGCCACTATGATTTCGAAATACCCTTGTGAATAGGTATTCCCACGGAATGTACGAGCATGCTTATACCATGACTTGGAAAATTTCGAATAATTTATAAGTTAGTTTCTAGTAGTTTGAGTAAGTTCTTATTCAGCAATATGCTTGGACCATTAATCATAAGCGAATTCAGTGATAATGTTTGTATGTACATTGTACATGTAATTCAGATGTAGACGTACTTAAATTGCACAAAATCTTGAACGCACCAAATACAATTAATGTTTTTGACTTTTGTCATATAGATTATTTTGTAAAAAGTATTTTTAATGATTTTGGTTAATAATAAGACCCTTTACATACCTGAATATCAACCTACTTCAAAATATAGATTTATACTATTAAAAATAAACTTTTAATCGTTGGTTTAAAAAGGGGGAAAATTCTTATGAAAAACCATTAGTTAAATTTTGAGTAATGGAGTTAAAACGAACTCTCAAAATTGTGTCAATAAATGAGCTTCATAAGAAGATTATAAAGAAAATTTCTTGCATATTATAAAGTAATTGCTCTAGAGCCTTTTTTCGCGGATAAAAATAAAATAAAATAAATGCTGATTGAGGTCTTCAACAAAATTACTACGTTGTACTTTTGTTGAATTATAGAATTTGAGCATATTTGAATGGGTTCTATTTATTCGGTAAAAATATTCGTGAAGTCTTTATGCGTAATTTGATTCGAATGGCAGTTTTCTATTTCTAATTAGACAACGGAGCTGCCGTAACTTTTTGAGGGAGATTTTTTTGCCCAAAATTATAAAGACAACTCCCCTTCAGCATCGTTAGAGCTTAATTGTTAAATGTGAGATGTAATAGGGTATTTAACAATTTCATTCTGTGACTGTGACTGATTCATTTTCCCGTTAAAGTTCAGTTTAGTAAGATTTGTTATTAAATGTTAAGGGCCCTTAGTAGGTGAAAACGGCAAAATGGACTGTTATCTATGAGCTATAATTGAAAATATTGAAGTTTTTTCGCACTGAAATTTCTAATATGTACTACAGAACGTATGTGTGATGGGATTACTGTTTCCAAAACATGATTGGAAAAATTTTGCTCGATAAAAAAAATCCTGAAGTTACCTCTAAAATATCATATAAATGCTCATTACAACCGTATTTTACGATAATAATTCGTATAAAATTACAAATACAAAGGTATTTACCTTCTCGATTTCGTGACTGTTTTAGATTTAGAAAATACTAAATATTTTCATTCACTTTTTGATAAAAATGTGAATGGCGCTTACGATTTTTAGTTTCGAGCACGTTGATTCCATACAAAACGTGGACCCCCTCACCCCTCACCTCAGGCGCGAATAGCTGAATTTTCGCTGACCGCCTAACCCCTCTGTAACTGTTTCGTCTAACATACAAAATCTAAAAAAACGCGTTGCAAACCCTTTGCATCATTCCCACTGTAATCATGTTAAACACATTTCACACCTACAATTGCATTTCAAAGACATTCGCCGTCAATAAACATCCCGTGTACAAGAAACCAAGTCGCGTAAAACCTTAAGCACTTCTTTGACTACAAGTGTCGTTTGCGCCCTCGTTTAAGGCGGTCCGGGTCGTTAGCGGAATTCCACTCTGTCAGCAATAGGTTGTAAAGTGATTTTTACAGCCTCCTTATTTCAAGCAGCGACCTTGACATGCTTTATGATTTCTGAACAGACCATCTGTTCGATTATTTCATTTTATTCCTTGTCCAAGTGTGCCACTGTATTTTATACATTTTATGAAATGAGCGTTCATTTTGTGATGCTTATTTCATCTAGATAAAACAAAAAAAGCCCTAGTAGAGGCTACATAAATTAAGTTTTAGATAGTGGAACAGAAAAATGAATAGAAACGTTAATGCCACAATGAATTGCACGGGTACTCCTAATATTAAAATGTACAAAACGATAGGTACCATAAACAGGTCAGATTTTAAATAAGGGTATTTAAAGTCAACGTGCTCTACTAACCAGTGAACCTCTTTTCTCTAGAATAAAAATGGCAGACAACGAGGTTTCGTAATGGTCCGTGAGCCAGGTCCAAATTTGGTTCATTATTTCCTCTCAAGAGATAATTCGTCAGACGCATCAGAGTATAGTATTATAAAGCCTCGTGAACGTCAGCTGGCGCTCGGTTGGGGGGGTGAGCGGTTGTAGCCTCCCACGCACGTAGGAAAAAAAAATACATTCATTCATTTCCTCTCAGCTAAAAATTTGTCAAATTGTAGCTAACCCAATATCTCAACGAAAAAAAATAATCAGCTGGTTACAACATGGTGTATTATACGTCAGCTGGTGTCTCGAACATGAAAAAAAAAAAATATTTTCCGTGATTTCCTCTCAAACAAAAATTTACCTGATGATAGCTTATATGTAACTGTGGATAAATATATAGGTCAGCTGGCTGTATCTTGGTGGAAAAACCGTCAGCTGATACTTTGAAACTTATTACATAGGAGTTAGACAGAAGCATCTATTGCCAATTTATATGCATCAGCTGACTAGATTTTCCTCAACTTATTGCTAGCTGATTCTTTTATTTATCGCATCAATATATTAACAATCAGCTCACAAATTTTCATCTGGGAGGAAATGACGTATCTTTAATAATTATCGTTATTTTTAAAAATTCAAGCAACACACGCTAGCATAATATATACAGTAATAAGGTACGCTTGGAGGTGGTTAGTTGTGCGCATGATCGGGGTACTACGTACATTCAGCCACATCGGTAAACATGTTTTTACAAATATTATAAACTGCATTTAAAAATAACTATCATATCATCAAATTCACATAACTACCTAAAAGTGTAACAAATATGAAATAACCCACTAAAAACATTAGTTAACTATAATTATTAAAAAAATAATAGTATAATATATAATTAATAAAGTTATTACTTATCTTTTACGGGGACTTATGTTGATGGAATTCCACGTATATCGATGATTTTGTTAATGTGTCATTCTATTCGAGACACCAGCTGACGTTTAATACACCATGTTGTAACCAGCTGATTATTTTTTTTCGTTGAGATATTGGGTTAGCTACAATTTGACAAATTTTTAGCTGAGAGGAAATGAATGAATGTATTTTTTTTTCCTACGTGCGTGGGAGGCTACAACCGCTCTTCCCCCCAACCGAGCTCCAGCTGACGTTCACGAGGCTTCATAATACTATACTTTGATGCATTTTACTAATTACCGCTTGAGAGGAACTTGGTCATAAAATCTGTTCCTGGCTCCCGTACCATAATGAATTCGAGCTGACAGTAAACTCCCTCTGTGGCCGTCTATATTTTTGTTTTCCTCGGGGGATGAAAACTTTCTGGTTGTAACTCCAACTTACTTCCCAGACAAATGAGACGGTCAACCCAAATTTACAATAACCTTTTTTCCCTTAAAGATAATTATGTGAACATTTATTATTTTTAAACATAGCTAGATGTACTTAAAGCGCGTAGAAATAAAAATGACAAACATTTTTATCAAAACGATCTGAATATTCCGACTGGCCGGTTGGCTTGGTTGGTAGTGGCCCTGCCTTCCTAGCCAGAGGTCGTGGCTTCGATCCCCACCCGGGGCAAATATTTGTGTGATGAACATAGATGTTTGCTCTGTGTCTGGGTGTTAATTATCTATATAAGTATTTATTTAAAATTATATATGTATGTTTATCAGCCATCTGGTTTCCATAACACAAGCGAAAGCTTAGTATGGGATCAGATCGTGCCGTGTGTGAAAATTGTCCCGAAAATATTTATTTATTATTTATTTATTTATTTATTCCAGAATGTATCGAGATCTTAAAAGAAACACAATATATTCTTAAATAAATTTGTGTTTTACAACTTTTCGAGACTTGGCTTTGTGTTGGTAATTAAAGAAAGCATTACTTACAAGCTGTTGTCGTTAAGCAAAAGGCAACGTCCACATTAGCTTATTAAATCTAACGAAAAAATTGCATTGTCTGCGTCATAATATCACCTTTGTAAATTTTGATTAATAACATTTTTTTGTTACTACCGCAGCATTTGCAAGAAACCATCACGTATACAATTTGTAGTTAGAACCACACCTTTTTCGCTATAAAGTATAATCATAGATGCCTGGTTTCCCCAAACATTCGTACTACAAACAAAACAAACATCTCTTCAATCAAGGCTTGGTACAATAAAAACCCGATTGAGATTAGGTACGTACAACAAAATGTGCCACTCCAACAATGGTTTGGTTCCTTTGATGTTCGCTCATGTCACCCGAATGCTGTTCAAACTTGTCTCAGCGTGAAATGCGTCGACAGGTCAGTGCGTCGGGACTCGGGGCACATTATGAGACGGTGCCTTGAGTTTTTAATAACGTCTGCTTATGAAATTAATAGCAATATTTTTTGTTACCGCTTTACGGTCAGTGAGGCTGCGGATTGCATGCTGTTCATAGGTAGACAATATTGGAAACATTGGATTGCTAGTATAGAGATTGTAAAAATATAGAAATCAACTTGAATTGTATATTTTATTATTGTCAATATGGATGTTTAGATGCTTTAAGAAAATTGAGGCTTTTACATCATGAAAAAAGCTAATACGGACACCAGCTGGAGAAATCTATGCAGTTGATCCATGTTAATGGAGAAATAGTTGATGATGGTGTTGAGTGTTAAATATTTTTTAAATTGTTTTGCCAATGTCCTTACGTAAATAAATACCTATCTCAATTCTCACCACTCAAAGTGCTGCTAAAATGTTTAAAGTGAAGTTACAGGTAGTCGATGTGATTTTTCGTTCGTGTTCCCCGAACCGCCCGGTTACTTTATTTTACAGGACAAAAGAATTCTTCGTTGGTGTTAACGCTTTGAAATTCGGGTACCAAAGTATTTTTTATCGTTGAAGCATTAAATTTACAAAACTTGGGAAAATATAGTTGAATGTTTTTTGATAAATGTTCAGGATTCTAACCTAAAGAAAAATATTCGAGTGATACAGCTTTAGTTAGCTCTTATCGGAGTAATTTTAGTATATTTTTTTTTTCATAACCTTTACATTGATTCTTCTTTGCTATTAGGAAATCACATAATTTAATTCATAAGAGCCCTAAGTCCAAAGTGAAGATTTCAGATACGGATACTAATACGATTAGGTACGTGAAAGCATAATGAAACAATCCTTTAAAAACTTGTTAACTAAACAACTAAAGTACAACGTAGCATCACACACCATACAGAATTTAATAATGTAGCAAAATAATATGCGCACAATGAAAATATATCTCCTTTTTCTTAAGGATGATTCCAGGAAGGCATTTGTTTTACTTCTTTGCAGGTTCCTATTTGTTCCAGCCAGCGCCTCCGAGAACGCGAGATAAAGTTTTTGTTAGCCATTCATCTTTTACCGTTTCTGTCTTGTCATAACCTTCCATAATGTTTTTGCTAAACAATAAACGTTAATCACTGAAATGTTGAACTGATATACACGTGATTATATTTCTAATTGCTTTCTTAATTAAGCTGATTTTGCAATATTCTGCCAAATATCACACAAGGGATTTTTTGGAATTGTAATCAACGTTTGCTACAAAGGTTACCCAGAATTATGCGAAAAGCAAAGCTACCTAATTAGTAATTAACCAAATAAAGCCATAAGAGTGACTTGAAGCATCACAAAGGACGAGAAGGTTTTAAAATTGAACGATATTCATTTTGGCAAAATCTGGATGCGAAGCCCTGTTGTTCGGCATATATTACTACAGATAATGTAATAATTGTAATATAATACTATACTAGATATTACTAAGTTCTATATTTTCGTTAATTAATTCAGCAATATGTTGTAGCCAATACTAAAATAAACACAGTAAGTTTCGTATGTTTAAAACATGACGTAGGTAGCTGGATTAAAAAAATAATGTTATAACTACACAGTTAGAGTCGCCGCCATAGGCGTAATTGTTTTGAATTATAAAACGTATTTGTTTCATCGACTTTACTTGGTCCTCATAAATTCGTATTGATCCATATCCATATATAAAGTTGCACTGTTATTAAATGGAGTTTGTTTACTGAGCGTCAACTCGCTTTTAATAAAGGGTCGATATCGGTCCGGTAGTAAATCTATTTATATATAAATTGTACACAATACATTTACGGAGCCAATACGAATGTATTTTTGTATAAAAATATGATAAAGACACAAATAAAACCTTTTGTTGAATTACACGATTCATGGAAATACGTATGAATCTTTTTAAATACAAGAACGAAGCTAATAAAATTTTAAAAGATACTAATTACTACGGCCTATTTCTTATTCAGCTACCGTGGGCGGTTGTCATTGGTGAAAATAAGAAATCAGAAAGAGGTTAATTACATACCAATTTTAAATATCAATAAATTACCTAGATATATTGATGCTCTGTAAAATAAAATATAGTTTATATGCTCCGTGAAATTCAAAGTAAATCATATAAGTTATATTTGAACTACCATATTAATTAATTACCTTCGACTCGCGGTTTTGCACGCATGGTACGAACAAAGATAAGGCTAAAGGTAGTTACAATATGTTTCTAGAATATACATCGGCTTTCCAAATTATAAAGATTCTTTTAGTATTGCATGATGGGGAAAAACACAATAATGTTTCCTCAAAACAAACTCCGATTCAGAATATCATAGGAATTTTTATAGACAATTTATGTTGTGTATTTCTACATTGAAAATACATAAGTATTGTATATTGTATATAATCTTTATATAATGTAATACATATGTAGAAATACAACATAAACATATAATCTAAGTTTTATCTATATTAACTGAATCCTAAAAACATACTCTATTTTAGAAATTATCTCCAGAATTCTGAGCGAGTCCAAAAAATCTAGCCCCAGCCCCCATTTATTCGATGTCACGAGCAGGTACATAACAAAAGAGTAAGACACAGGTGTCGTCTTACAAATTGGTGTTACGATGAGCTCGCCCAACCCACGCTCATCAAAATTATTGTACTCTCACTTGATTTATATACCATATGTCTACCATGTGCAGTGGATTAGCTAAATTAAGAGATTAGTGGTTAGTAAATCATATTATAAGAATGCATAGTGACGTTAACACGCTTACGTAACTATATTCGAAAAAGAAAAGCATGAAGATATACATTAAAGCTAGTTTTGTTTCTAAAAGAGGATTTAGAATCAAAGAATATAGGGTGACAGTAATAAGAACTTCTTCCTAACTGTCGCTCTTCCATTCCTGGTAATTCGGATCGTATTCCCCTTGTAGAATTTGAGGCAAAACTCAGATCTGCTCTGAGCGATTTTTTAATGCCGCCTTTATGTAAAACCTGATGGTTGTTCTAAAATATGCAAAAAATGTAATAAATACGTTAAGACTAATGAAATCTCTACCAGTGATAAAAGTAAAGGTTATATTGTAGACATTAATACACTGAACACTTTTTGACAAAGCCTAATTATTTGCTTGTAGATCTTCTCATCTGAGCCTAAGCTATTTAGAAATAAAATATACGACACATTTTGTCGAAGCAATAATGTTCAATAGTTCAACATCCAATAGTTTCAAAGATGACAAACAAAGTTACCAACTTTTAAACTCTGCTTCTTGAAAATAAAGTACAAGACATACAAAAACTGAAACTTACAGTTGAAATTACGCCGGAGTTTTCGAAGCGAAATTTTATACAATATAAAAATTGCATAAAGTAATTTCGCAAAATGATGTCTATTGAAATTTTGTTTTCATATATGAATATTTTAAAATAATTGATTTAGAGGGCTGAATCATCAACACGTGAGCAAATATCGTTATAGACAGTTATTACTTGCGGTTGAATGCGTCCTTGTGTTACACGTTGTTATATATTCCATATTAATGCGCTGTAACCGCATTCATTATTACTGTTGTTTGATTGTAACCAGCTTTTAAAATATGGTTTATTGATTTTAATACTTCGTAGTACGTGCTAACTGTGGAAAAAAACTTGTATCATGTATTTATTTCCACTTAAACATACTTAGGTATTGCAGTTTTTCAGTAGTATGTTTTTCAGTGATTGCAGTAATTGGTAAAGATTATGAAAATTTAAACTCATAATATATCAGTGATAATTTCCGATCATAAATTTTAGGTAAATTAGTAGTTATAAGGAAGTAATAATATTTTTTGTTTTTTAAACAAATATTTAACTTCAAATGCGAATTACGTTAAATTCTTATATATTAATTATTTGTATAATGTAGGTACATAACGTATGAAAACCTATTTATAAAGCTTATTGGTTTTGAAGAGTTAGGTGTATCAACGGCGCCGCTGCCCTGGACTATGATTTAAAATAATAGTTAGAAAATGTCGCATTAAATTATTTTTAGTATAAAGTTAATATAACTATACAACAAATTCTAAAATGGGTATTGAAATCAACTGGCTCATTATATATAGCTTTGAAACTTTACTCCAGACATAAAATGAATAAACAAAAACATTTAAATGCCAGCTAGCGCTATTTCAAATGCCAGCTACCTCCGCTAAATACATTAAAAACAAAGCTCATTTTAAAGTAAAATAAAAATACTCGATACGAATGCCGTCATGAATTAACTCCGTAATACACCCCGAGAATGTTACAAATTTATCACAGTTGACGATAAATAAGTGGAAAAATAATTTCATCAGTAGAGCTCACTTAAAAGGAGGGTCCCAACTTTTTAGACTTAGAACAATACGAACATTAAAATTAATGTCAAGCATTCCTCTTGCGTACTTGAATTATACTACGTAATTATTTCGAGTTTGCGGTGCGAAATGGACCGTTTAGGTCAGTTAAGGGCATTTTTCAAAACGATTAATTTACCCTGAACTGCGGAGCATTACCAAAATTGTGAATTAAGTCTTCTCATTTGTCTGTTAACCCTTTGATTCTTACAATTTTCCTTGTACATAATCTTAGACTTAAAACGCAATAATTTAAAAGTTTAATGATAGTAGCTGCACTGAGCAAACTGCAATTTGTTTAGTTAGTTCTTTAGTAGGTAGTATTTTGGCAAAATATAAAAAATGTTAATAAAGTAGGTACCTACCTATACCAAATTTTATATTTTCATAAATCAAATTAAATTCTTTTAAAATCATTTACAAGATAATTTTATCACAGAATCATCCATCATAGAAAAAAATCCAACAAAGCACAAATAAGAATTTGTTAATTAACTAAATACAGTGATGTAATTATTATCCTATTTCATTCTACGAGAGTACATTTAGAATTAAAGGCTTCGAATGGACATATGGATGAATAAATCGTATTTCCAGAGATAAAAACCGTGAAAACGTTTTCGATGCCTTAATGTAAAGTTAAACCAAGTAGAGTACTGCGTAATGACATCAACGAATTAAACGAAAACAATTTCTGAAACGCTAATCCATTCTACATGATTGTTGCTGCGAAGTGATTTTAAACCTTGTTTCTCTAACAGTAATAGCACAAACGTTTTGAGCCAGTTCAATTCCGAGTTCCATTACTTCAGCTAATTGGAACCGTATATTACACAAAACTATACAAAGGTTTGTGCTTTGACAAATCTGTGAGTTGTGTAATAATTTTCAAGTTCTCGAAATGCTCTTGTATCATTAGAACTTGGGATAAACTTTCCGAGTGTGGCTGTATTGCTTAGCTTTGTAATGCTCGGTTCTCGTGCTGTGAATTAAGGCCGATTTTCCATTCTACGCAATTCGACTATACAAACGCAAACTGATAAAGGTCACAGTAATAACTGGATACTGTGGAACGAAAACCAAAACATATTGTGTCACGGCAAAATGCAATACATCTGTATAAGTAATTAATATTTTTTATCAGCTTATATTCTTACCTATCCTTCTTATTAATATTACCGTAATGAAACAGGTATAATGTTGTCTCGTAAATATGAAATTTTAAACGCCATCTCATCCCATTTATATTTGCCACAAGTCATTAGTTTTGCGCTAATCTTATAAGACGTTGTTTATTATGTTACAAGCGTTATAACCACAGAACAGTGTTCTAACAAACCGAGGCATTGTCTCACAGGAAAATTAATAATATAAATATATTACTTTTCATTGAAACTTTTCTTTACTTTTAAGTCTTTATTCGTAATTTCTAATACATATAATATCTACCAATACTTATATAAGTTTTTAACGACGTAATTAAAAGGACTTTTGAGTTTGGGCACAGTATTACAATATTTCCTAAATAATATTGTAATACTGTGGTTTGGGTATGAGTTTGAGTGTTGTAGGTTTTTTTTATATTTACTTTTGTTTGTTTGTTTGTGTAGGTATATGTATATACGACCTTTTCTATAGTAGTAAGTATAGTAGTTAATAGAAATCCATTCATAGTTTCCTCTACTTATCTATAGCAATATTATAATCCATTGCAGTTCACGTTCAAACAATCTTGCTAAACAATATTGCTGCAGTGTTGAAGCTATATGCGTATTATGACGGTTAAGCCTCAGATAATCGTAGGATTTATCTTAGTTCTACGTATGTATATTATATATATATACTTATATAATACAGTAAGGAGTAAATACTTCCAAACTAATTTATTGCCTATTATCTACCTATAGGAAAATATTCTTACTTCAAGAATTTTTTTATTCATTACCAAGTGTTCTTCCTTCCATCTTATAGTATACAGATCCAATAAAATGATATATGCTCATTTACCATAAATAATAGAACTCAAGAGGTACGAGTCGTATATCTGACTTCCAATCGGAGTATGAAAGGGCAGATATCCATTTTTTTTTTATTAATCTTTAATGCAATGCAGCCGAGCGAATATTCGTAATATCATCAAATATGATGGTGTTGTTACACAGGATCCACGGTGAAATAGATTTATTTATACCTTTAGCAATAAGACTTTGATGTTTATAAACATCAAAGTCTTATAACGATTATATTGAATTATAAATAATACATTTCAATATTGTTGGATCCTTTTTACGAAGAATAGGCCTGATGATTGATTGAAAATCCTTACCTTTTTGGTATTTTCTACGACTTCATTACCTTGGTATATTGTTAAGGGCTTTTATTCTTCAATGGAATGTTGTGCCATTTGAAACATTACCAAATATTTAAACAATTCGCAAAGGTTTTCCAAGCTGCAAAATACATAACATAGATATGTTAAAGCTTCCATTATTCAAAACCCAAAATTCCAACCCGACATAAGTCTACAGTAAACGTTAATATATTATTAAGTAGACCGTAAAAAGTTGACCCGTGTCGCCTACGCGGGTCTCCGGCGACCCGGCTCACCACACCTGGCTGGTTGGCTACGGAAATATCACACTTGGAATTAAATCTAAAAATATAAATTTTATTAACGGACCTTTTTTTGTTTATATTTTTACGCTTACGATAATTGGCTTGTTGGTTTTGTTATTGTTTCAATGAACGGTTTATGATTTTGAATGTTTACCGTGTTTTTTGTTACCCAATAATGTTGGAGTGAAGCTCTACATAAAAATATTAAAATGATTTTATTCAGAAAGCTTTTATAAACAAATAAATAGATTTAACAGACCGCATCCTAAGACAGGTAGGTGCTTATTTTGAATTGAATTATTGTATTATAGTATCATGTTACTGTTATTACGCCTAAACCTTATCATATCTTTTCATTGTCCATTGGTACATAAAAACTCTATATATTTAGATGAAAATTATTTATTAATGTAACATTATATTGAAGAAAAGCTCCTAACACTACACGTCCAAAAGTTTTGTTTGGATGGATGGTATGTTTATTGTTCTTTTCCACAAAAACTTCCAAACTAATTGAGTTTAAATAATTTGGTATGCAAAAGGAATATATACACTGAAAATACAGAGGTGGATAGAACACACTATTATGAAATAGTGTAGTTACTAGTTAGTAGGAATGTAATATTTAAAAAGCTTATAAAAGTGTGTAAAATATATAAAGTACCTAATTATTACAGTCACATTCCAAACCAATTTCCTTCGATTAAAGCTGTGGGTTCTATTACCTCATGACAAGGGTATAAATGCCAAGGATTGAAATGAGACATAACTTACAAGTCCACTTTAATACATCGTGGTTAGAGGCTGAGTGTGCACATATTTCTCCAGGAGAAATATGCTCAGAATATTGATTATGGAGACATATAAGTATTAAGATGGTATTATGCATACTTAGAGCTGAGCTTGCTCGCAATTAAAACCTGTGACTGCAATTTGTGTCTTCAGGCCTTTCGAATCGTAATTTACAGTTCAGCGTTCAAGTAAATTTGTAAAAATGTTTGGTAAAATTCCTTAATGATATTTAGTGATCTAACAATATCAAGGTAAAAACAATAATATAGAAAACCAAACATACAAAATGTCTTGTACTTGTATTACACAAAAGATATAGCGATGTTTTTGAAAAATACAAAAATCAGCAACAGTATATCTACTTAGTTATAGTAGTAAATATTATAGTTATATTATTATCTGTGGTTACAGTAGATGATTACTAAGCGCCAATACTTTGGGCCTTGTTATTATTTATAGCAAATGTATGTAGGTATTTAGATGCTAGAAAGCGAAATTTAAAAGGATTTGAAACTGCAATCCACTGTATTGGCACTTATACTTGAAGTAAAAATATCTATCTGAGCTACTGAATGTTTCTGTATGGTATGTATGATAAAGTCCTCACAAATCTCTCCCTGGATAAAGCATACACTCGTGGCCTTGGATGTGTGGATTTGTTTGGATTTTCAGACCGAGTCAATATTTATAGTGGCATCCTTTCGTTATTGAATTTTTCTGACGTATTGATATCGTGATTCGTATTTGTTTTATAGAAGTTTGTATTTTGATTAGATTTAAGCTTGAAATAAATTCTTTAAATCGGTGCTGTTTTTTTATTTTATTTTACTCGTATTTTTTTTTAATTATATCATGTAAAATATTTTGAATCCTAATTTTACTGTATTTTCTTATTTAAGCACATTCTAGTAATCGTTATTACTTATTACATATTATAACGCACAGTTATTATAACTCTATGGTATAATTTTCCACGATTTGTCGTTCCCAAAATGACCAATCGATCCAGCATAGTCCATTGCTTATTTATGTGTATAAACCCGATCTAAAATAGATTTATCAGAAGACGAGACACGAAAAACCACTCTCCACATTAAATATGAACGGCAAATGGACATTGTGTTCTATACTTTAATGAGTTGTTAACGAAATGCAGTGTAGTTAGAGTTATTTAAATAAATACTGATGCTAGTTCTCCATCAGTGTAGTTTGGATGAGTTGAATTTAATTGTCGAACATTAGTTTCAGAGTTAGTACTTACAGTAAATACTAAAGTGAGATGGTGATATACTGCTAATATTTATCTTAGTGTCAATTTTAACTTTAAATTTGTTGTCGTACTGTTTTGATATACAGAATGTATTTATAAGCTATTGATATTACAATTCAAGGAGCATATTTTTACAAGGAGGGTTATATGCATGCTTTAATATGCCATGCTTTTATTCGAGGGTGGGAAAGTGATAGCCGTAGATGGCTATGGAGATTTCTCATTTTTCCACAGTGGAATTAACACTGCTTTATCATGGTAGTTCCCAGTTCATTATTTCTTCTAAGTTAGCACGATAATTATATTTTGGTTTTTGATTTGATTTCTATGATTTTGTCAGAAAACTGACCAGTATTTGTATAAGTTAATATTGTCGTAATAAATATCCGTTGTATATATGTTGTAATAGGTAACCTTTAACATTATTAATTTCATATAACAACTTCGTCAATGACCAAATTTCCTCTACAAACCCTCAGGCTCTATTTCCTTTCTAATTCACCTGTACCACATATGTTTACGTCAACATAAATGGAAGTGCACTTAGTGAACCCATTGCCGCGGCACAATAGTTGCCTGATGTGGTATATCGGAAAACCATGTTAGCTTACTAAAGCTCACTTTATTAGGGCCCTGCGAATGTTGCTTAAGTTTATAGTTATGGTTTAAAGGGTTAAATACTTCTTGTGCATAATTTACTGAGGAAAATACTTTGTATGTTTTGGTAAATAACTCTTGAGTTCTCATAATAAGGACAAGGGAATTGCTATATGAAAAAGTACGCGTAATGTTCACGATCTTTTGTTTAAAAAAATATCTATTCCGCTTCTTTAATTAATACAACTAAAATTACTGCCTCTATCCTCCATCCTCTATCAATTTATCATATGTACGTATCTACCTATAGTACTCACCTACGACCTACATAGTCTTCAAATTAATGATATTCTCCCAAGTTACACTGTGCCATCATTCCCAGGTGTCAAAATACCTGACATTACTCAATTTACTACAGAATCTCTTGAACAAAATACCCAAGAAAATACCCTAAACACGATACGTTCACGTCACTGATATTATTCCATATCATGGAGGTTCTAGTAATTCGAGTGAAACGTATATGATTGAATTGAAGCTATAACAAAAGCACTCAAGGCATGGGAATCGTAATTCAATGTGCCTTTATATTTCCTAACCTAAAAAGTTGAGTTGAGTAAAAAGCGAATCATCGGTTTCAATTTTATGTAACCTTGGATTATTATTGTAGTCAGTTTACGTGATACATATTGAATGTTTAGTGTTATAATATATTGTTTTAGCTATTATAAGTTGTATCGAGATAAATAATATATATGTTATTACGTTTGAAAACTTAAGCTCAACACAATATATCGTTCTTTTCATAAAAAGTTCTCGGGTTTACGTAGAAATAAATAATATAATAGCTCAAACAGTATTGTTATTTAATGAAAGTTAAAATAATTTTATTCCGTCCCGTTTCAGTTTAGAGGTCACGTAACATAACGCACAATTTGTCACTGTCATCACCAAAATTACAACTACGAATAATATCCATAAGCTGACGCCACATTATGGGTTGAGAAGCAACATTAACAAAACGGTGGTGTCATATCCTACACCCTTAGACACTGGGTATATTTATAATAACGCTTACCACGAACGAGGTTTCACATTCCGCTAATGTGTACTTCGCAGAAGTGGGAGACGTTATTAGATTTTGTGATTTTATTAAATTAAACTGCATAATATTATTTTGGTTTATGCTGTATATAGAAACGGTGTTATTAGCTATTTTGTGAGTTTGATTTTACGAGTTTGAGAACCTAAAATTTGCGCTAAAATATGAACGTTAAGTATGTCAGAGTTTAGATTCTGAAATACGTATAGCGTGATTATAGTCATAAAAAGGTCATAGATCTAGATTTAAGTACAACATTAGGTATTCCATAGCTGAAAAATATCGTCATGGTTTGGCCAAATTAATTTTTATCTGCTATATTTTATACCAGCTGACCCGACAGACAGTGTCCATTCTTCGCGCAAATTATTAAACCCGTGAAGTAACCGCTTTGTTTTCGCATTTTCTTAATTTTTGGTACAAATTTCTTGAGATTTTCTCTGACAGTAACGAACACATCAGAATAAGAATTATCGAAATCGATCCAGCCGTTTACTCGTGATGCCGGACCAATGTCGTGCCGTGACCATATCCAATACCTTTCAATAACCCAAGAGTTATAAATCATAAATCATACACGTGATATAACTGCATGCATGTTACACCTAGTCGGTCATCACCCTGCTTTATTATTTTAGTCACGAAGCAGAGACCTTGCCATTTTCCTAATGACCCTAAATTATGATGGAAACTCGAGTAGTATTCCATTTCGACAACGCCATTGCCTAGCGCCATTTTTTATCAATTACTGTATAGTGCTGAGATTACCCAATTGTAATGCTTATTCGTTCTGGTACAATATGAGTAGGTATAATCCTGGTAAAAGAAATAGTAAGTACCTACTTACTTATACTTTACGTACATTTTCCTAATATTGTATGGTATTATTCAATTTTGAAATTAAAAGTTCTTAGTGTGAAGATGCGTATAATAATAGTGGATAATTCAATTCAATATTCAAATATTATTAAAGGGGAAGTTACTACGATTATGTGTTATTTAATACCACAACCTGAAAGTACAATAAAAATCATGAATTCTTCGATATAGGTCGTGAAGCGGTGGCTTACTCTACTTTTATATTAATGCACCAATTATTTTCAGTTCTCATTATACTTAAACTATAATTATTATTTTTAATATAATCATTCTAATTTTGACTATTATACTTAGTATAATCATTCTAATTTTGATTCATGACATTCATTCATTATTATTTTTTTTTTTATTATTATTCATGATATGTTTATGACAGTTTCTTTAATTTATTAAAATTTTCGGCTCTACATAAAGCAAAAATCAATTGAGTTTAATTTTAATGTATTAATGAGTTACTTTAAGATACAATGGTATCTTTTTTAATTCAATTCTACGCAAACCACCAAAACGGCACATAATATTTTTGTCCAGTTAAAAAAAAAAAATATTCGAAAATTAAGCTCGTTATTAACGAGTTTATTTTACTTATTTTATTTTTGTAAAAGAGTATACCGCAAAATAAAAATAATGCACTGTCAGTGCCTTTTCACACGTACCGGTTGCCGGGTAGCCGGCGCCGGATACCCGGTGTCAAATAAGCTTTCACATGTCCCGGTTGATGCCGGCCGCGGCAGTATCGGCTAGTGAGCCGACAAAAGTACAGTCTCGTTCTAAAGTTTCAAAGATGGACCGTGAACAAATAATTGCAATGTGGCTTTTATATCGAAGACGAAATTATCTGCGCCGGAAAGAAAAATCAAGAAATTATTGGGTTCATCCAATTAATATGAAAAGAGAAGCATTAGGTGCATTCTACACATTATTCCCAGATCTACAAGCACATGAAGACAGGTTTTTCAAGTACTAACGTACTCTCGCAGACTGTACCTGGGCGACACACCGGCCGGCGCGTGTGAAAGCTAGTTGCGTGTTCCATACACCACTGTCAGTTCGGCCGCCGGCTAACCGATGCCCGGCGACCGGACGCACAGTGGTGGTTCCGGCGCGCACCCGGCAACCGCCTGCCGGATAGATTACGCCGGAACATGTGAAAGCTATGTACCATGCCCATACACTTCACCACCGGCTAGCCGGCGCCGGCTACCCGGCAGCCGGGTAGTGTGAAAAGGCACTCATTGTGCACGTCATATAGCGAAATTTAATTAAAAATGCCTTTATGATATAATTTTATTCGCCGTACAAAGTTTTTTTGCTCACAATCAAATTTCCCTCGTATTGAAATGTCAACGTAAACATTTCAGTCCTTTGAAAACATCTGCGGGCGGTACTCAGAAGCGAACCATTTAATTAACTTCACTATTTTGTTTTTACTCAGTGTTTTTCCAGTAAATAATACTGATCACCTTTAATAAACGGATTTTCTGTTTATTAAAAAACTCGAAGTGGATGTAAACACGATTTGTATTTCTATGCGACCAGTGACTTTATAAACAGGCAAAATCAGTAACCTTAAGTTACATTTTAGGTTTTACATATAGGCTATTTAAACCGATGAAATTTCAAAATTCAGCAAATGATATTTACATTCAGGTTCGATTTACAGACAGACACGCACGTCCAAATTAATATTCGCAACGATACTGACTTTAGATCCTATTTTGTACCTACTTTACGTTAAAGTTCCCTTTAATGAAAACCTTCATGTATTATCGCCTGTAAAAAATTTAAACGTTTCCATAATCAATTAAAAACACTAAACGAAGCATAACTAAGTACATTCCAAACAAAATCTGGAAGAATCGTTACGTGAAATAAACTTTCCTACAAACATTCCACGAACATTCATACTTATTCATATCACTTCCTTGATATACGCTTATCGTAATTAAAATTTAATTTAGCCTAGAAATTTTCATCATCCGTCAAAATGTTTCGTGATCTCTCATCTCATACAAATTAGACAGGTTTTGACGTCGCCGCCTTAATTGCATTGGAATATTGGGATAGATTCGTACTTATTGGAATCCCTAATTATAAACGGTTTATACGTGTATTAAATAACTAAACATATACAATATAATTTAGTTACCTATCTGTCTGAGCTTGTAAAATGTAGAATGTATTCTTAAATTGGGTGAATCCAAATTTCATTAAAAATGATGCTATTGTTAAGTTTATATATTATGGGTTATGACGATACACAAAAAAAAATCCACTGCTTGGTGGGCGGAGTCTAATAGCTCGCTATCGCGAAAGCGGGTGTGCGCGAAGTCATTCTTGCAAACTTGCCGCGCTGCCGCTGGCCGACTCGGGACAAACATGTATGGAGTCGTCATATAGCTATTATATTGTTATACATATATTTAATCGTTGATTTATTGATTTTATTTTCTTGCTTATAAACAAATAATCTTCTTTTTAACAACTACTTAGTTAGACACTATTAATAATAATTATTATTTCGTAATGTTTACTTTATTACAAAATAATATAGGTTATAAAATATAATCTTTAAAATTACAAAAAATATTTTAACTCTGAAAAAATGAAATGGTACTCAATAACGCGGACTACTGAATTGATTTAGATAGAATTTGATGCTGACGTAGATATTGCATCATGCCCAGAAATGAAAGGTACTATTTCTGAAAGAAGTTATAAACCCTAATTCTTCTCAGTCAAAGTCAAGAGTGGAAGATATCACTAATACAGAAAAACTGATGCGAAACTTTGGATGTTTATTTGTATATTTGTTTGTTAGTTGTTACTTAATCACGTCAAGACTACATTACCAATTTTGATGAAATATAGCTAATTGCCTGGATTTACACATAGGATACTTTTTATCCGGACTGAACACTTCTGTGGGATAAAACAGGATTCACGATATAACCTAATTTCACGCGGGCAAAGCCGCGGTCGGAATGATATTTTTTTAAATAAAAAAATTGTTTAAAAAAAACACAAAATATATTCACGCAAGTATTTATTTTTTGCACTCTATTATAATTGTAATTATTCATTACAAATAATCAAAATAAAATAGCCAGAATAAAGTTAGGCCCTGGTAGGGTAGGTAGGCAGGTACAGCAATGTGAGACGAACACTGGCTTATTTATACCAATAATAATGTATTATAAACATTAAATTAAGTTTACTTTCTAACAACAAAAATACATAATTGATTAGGAGGAGTGACTGCAGCGCCATCTTCCGGGCCCAATTGTGTTTCCAGATCACCCAGGAACTTAATTTAATATACACAAAATTTTTCGAAATGAAAACTTTCACATTACTATGTAAATATGAATATAAACCTGTTTTAGTACTAAGCAATTTCCCGCACAGGTATAGTAAGTATAAATGAAATAAATATCAACATCAAATTCTTTATACAACATACGTATCTACCACCTACTAAGAAATGTAATTCTTGAATTTTTTTCGTATTTTTTTAAATATAATACTACTCCAATGAGCTCCTGTTCCATATTACGTCCACCATACTTCCACTAAGTTACCATGATTTTTTATTTCATTGCACTTTGTTGCTTTTTGCTAAAAATGGAATCATGCGATAAAACCAGTAGAGCGTTGATAACATACATTTTTGACTGAATGAAGGTACTTACGAAGGAGTGGGTTCACATTGTGAACAATCAGTGGGTTTATTTTCCTTCTGGATTCCGAATTTCTGAAAAGATTATCTATGCTATACATGAAAAAATCTTACACATTCGTTATGTACTTAAAACAGGGGTACATATCAAACATCGTCTATAATATAAATATCATCAAATTTAAAATAAAACCAACTTACTTCATTAATTTGTTCCAATTGTAAGCATTCTTTTTCCTCCAACCTTTATGTTTCTTCCTCTTATTTTCTTTATTGTCCCCATTTGTCTCATTTTGTCTTATCGTGTTGTCACCCTTTGTTACGATTGCGCGAGCGACACAAGTTCCCCGTGTGACGGCCGTAGCGGGAATGACTCGTGCAGCGATCGGGGTAGGAAGGTACAGGACGGCTCACGCTAGATTGGCTGGTCGCGCGCTAATTTCAAGTATTTCTTGTTTATTTCAAAACCATCGCATATTTCAAAATTCTAACTCGATACACGTATAGATTGTATATTTTATAGTTAATATCCAAAAAGTCGTAACTTTACGTTTGTTATTTTGAAGATGCCAGAGATTTAAAAAAATAACAATGAGAACTTTGTATTTTTTTTCTATCGAGAAAATATCATGGAATCATGTTTCTAAAACGGTACACGTATTGTGTTACTATTGAACTTTCTTGTCAAGAATTTTCATCACGACAACTTTAATAATATAAAAATTACGAAGGTTTAAAAAGGGCCGAAAATGCATCGAGATAGTATGTACAGTGTACTACGTACTAGAGAGGCGATCGCTACTACACTCTCTTTAACACGAGCTAGAGGCAAGAATCACAAGTCTCTTTAGTCTGTGCCGGACTGTGCCCCCCGCTTGCCGCGTCAACACGTGTTATTGCTCTGTTCAAAATGCCTTCGTGAGTGCTAAGATATTGTTTTAACAGTTCCCATAATACAAACAAAGCCCGAGGAGTGACTTTTCACCAGTAAGTTTCCTTATTATGAGTAAGTAATGCATTTTACTAATATTGTTATCATTTTGCGAAAAATCACCACGCGTTCTGCGTTTCGCGCCATTTTTCATAGACTAACAGCACAGACGTGACACTATCGATGAGTCTGTTAAAAAAATGTAACTGGATTTTTTAACTATGTATATATACAATATATACTAGGAAAGATTACCGTGTTGTAGTACCTAAATATTTATACTTTTACCCGACTACGCAAAGTAAAACGGTAGGTTATATTAAGTAATATTTATTTATTTACCTATTTTTATTTATTAAAAAAATGTTCATCAACAGTTGTTCCAATAGGATTTATAAATTATTATGCACAACAATTACAAATAAACACAACATTCACAGAAACTAATACAGTAAAAGTTCCTTAATCGCGCTTCCTTTAGTCACGTTTTCACTATTCGCGGATTAAAAAAATGCGACCCAATTTCTATATTCGCGACTAAACATTTTTTTTATTCGCGGATTTAATAAGTACATACATAATAATAAAATTATTCCAATAGGTATCTTACCCAATATCCTTGTCAAATGGACTAATAAGAAAGTAAAATAGATCTTATTACAAGTTTGCCTAAAGTACATAATATTATGTTCTTAAATGATATCGCCGAGGCCTTTGACACAAGCCGCCTTTGTCGCAAGCCGCCTCTGCGGCGATTGATGTTTTTGAGAATGTAAATAAACAGAATGGAAGCAACCTTATAACTCAATAAATAAAGTATATTACACGCTTTATATTAGCTTCACCTGTATGTTTGTAACCGACTTCTTTGGGCGCGATTTTGACCCACTTTAAACGGCCAGATTTCGTTCAAACTTTGTAGATTTATTGAGGACCGATGACAATACACTAATTTGATAAAATAAATAATAGTTAAAAAAAAATAAAAAACACGCTTTTTATAGAAAACCGACCTAAAAGCGTGTTTTTTAGTTTTTTTAAACTATTATTATTATTATTTTTAAATGTAGTTCCGTTTATAGTAAACTAGCTTACCGCCCGCGGCTTCGCCCGCTTTGTCTAAAACCTAATAAATTATATACTAAAACCTTCCTCTTGAATCACTCTATCTATTTAAAAAAAACACGTCAAAATCCGTTGCGTAGTTTTAAAGATTTAAGCATACAAAGGGACATAGTGACATAGGGACAGAGAAAGCGACTTGGTTTTATACTATGTAGTGAAGCCGCTTTGCGTATTTATTGTTTCGTCTTTCACATTCGTTACAAAAATTGTGATCGAGTAAGGGGGCGTCCATAAATTACGTGAGGTGTTTTTTTTAATTTTCTGCCGCTCCCTCCCCCCCTGGTGAGATGTCGTGAGATTTTATTCAACCCCCTCCCCCATCCTCGAATCTCACGTGAGATTTTTCAAAATGTGAGTTTCTTATACGTAAACGCCATCAACATTGAATCATCGTATCCATTTAATTAGGGCTATTATAAACCAATACTCCAAAATTCGATTACATCATGAAGCAAAAACTGATAAAACTATTGATTACTACACAAAACGACAAAAGCTTACTAAATTGATATTATTTAAAGGAAATTAAAATACATAGTTTAATATAAAATCCTCTTTTTATTAATTCCCTAGTATCAGTACCACCAGATAGTACCGAGTAAACAGATTGCACAATGTGTCGCATCTGCACGCATTGCTTAATCTTTGAACTTGAAGCCACGCCTCGCTCGTTCCACACGTACCCCACCACATCGGCCGCGCGCAATGTTTTTGTTTGGAATAACCTCTCTAGTGTACATATATCTCGATGCGAAAATGTTAGAAAAATTAATTCATCACCTTATGCTAAGTTTATAAATATAATATATTTTTAATTAATATATTTTTACGGCAAATTCCATATTGTTATGTTTCAAATAAATAAGATTTTGAATAAAATACATCTTAATCTACGGTATTTTTAAATGTACAAGTGACAAACTGTAACATTGGTTTTCATGTTCATTCACCTCTGCGAGAATATTATGCGAAGTATTCAATAAACAAAATATGGTAAGGACTTAAAAGCTCTTACGTAGGTAAAATTAGTTTCAAAAAGATCTCGTCTTTGACAAGCGAAGGCTGCGTTCAACTTTATATACTCCGCTGTTATTAATTTTATGAAACCAATTTAATATCATAGCATATATCAAGGAAATTAAAAGCTTTATACACGGGTCAAATAACTTTAACCTCTTGGTTTATTTCGAACTCATAAATCAGCTTAAACCACTTGTATTGAACTAACTCACTTTTGTCTACATCTGTGAATTTAAGAAACATATAGTATAATGGAATAATGTTACTAGGTGCCCTATAAGGGCAGTTATATCAGATAATGAATACAAATCAGATTTTTTTTTATATGTATATACTTAAAAATAACTAATGATTTACTTACTTTACCAACACAAATATGTATAATGGCTTTCGTACATACGTACTTGCTACAAGGTTCATCCAAGTTCATATCACACTTTAACCGAACAAACCCAACTATAATGTACTCAAATTCACACATTATCAAGTTTAAAGTCAGCACTTAAAAGACTAGACGTTCCGAAAACGTTTCAAAGTTAAACATTCACCGAACTTTACGACTAAAGCAACTGAAGCGCGTGAAGTTTGAAAATATGTACCAGGCTTAACCATTGTTTGAACACTAACATTCGAACGCCTTCGAGTGATGATAGCATGTTTGGGATCATAGTTTAATTACTTGTGGGATACTTGCTCTATAGTGAGGTAAAATGTGTAGATTAAGGCGGGTTCAAACATTGCGAGCTAAATGGCATTACACGCGTTTTCCTCGGATGAGGCATTTTTGTCAGAGCTGTTTCGCGTAGCAAATGCGAGGCTGCTTCGCGAGGCTGCTCGCTTTGTGTAGACCGGCTCAAGAGTTTGATCATGTATAATAATGCTCATATTTACGTAAGAATAAAATCAATATCATACTTATGAGTAGTAATTTTATTACTAACTACAAATTATCAAAAAATACCCGTTTTGTAAAAAACATATTTTTTTCTTAATAACTCTTTACCTGTTTTGGGACTCGCAACTGTATGACAGAAATCTGTCAGGGTCTTTTACGTTATGTTGCTTGTGACAGCCCTCATCCTGGGAGGATATGAAAAGACCATGGACGTATAAAAAAAGACGGACGCCGTTTTACGAACAAACAACGTGAAGCCACCGTAGTAAGCTAGCGATCGTGTAAAGACAATGAACACGCACACACTCTCACCATAGTAAGCTAGTCGGCCGCCATTACGTCGTGAACTACCGACTGATTAACTGCGTCACTGTTTCACAAAAAAATATTTAAAATGCCGTATTGCGTGGTTAAATGGTGTCGCAACAGTACAATTTTAAATAACAAAACACAAGGGATTACATTCCACAGGGAAGCAAGTTATTTCTTTTATGTTTTAATTACAAAATTATTACGGCAAAATTTATAGAAAAAAATACAGCCGCCATTGTCATCAGGACAGTTGTTGCCATAGTGTTGCCATTATTTCAAAATTTCATTCTCCCAAAAGTCGGCGAGTTGATGTAAAGTTAATTAATTTAAAAATTACGATAAAATAATTTCATACAAAATTCAAATTTGTTTTTGCATTTTCTTCTCACAAAAACATGTTTAATATGCTAATCCTTATATAACAACCATATTTAAAAAAAATATCACAGCCAATTAATACTGTCTACGACATCTGTTATAAGACATTAAATTTGAAAATTTCAAGTGTATGTATACTGAAATCGTATGAAGCATGTTTCCTATTTGTTTGGTTATAAACTGACATTTTATTTATTTTAATAATAATTAAGGAGACATTACCTCTCCTCCCCCCAATATTGGTTGAACAAGTTTTCATACATTTTCCTTTGGTTTCGCGTCCAGTGGTTGATTCGTCAAAGCTAAATAGTAATTGTATTTATGCATAGGTTCTAATAGTTAGAGTACACATAAAAAGTATAACAAATTGAAAAATAAAAATACTAAAGTGTGGGGTAATTTTATTGCATCTGGCAATTAACCTGGCACACACACATGGATGTGTCGCCGCCATTATTAAGCTTCACTCCATGTTTAGGCGATATACCGTCCGTCTTTTTTTATACGTCCATGGAAAAGACAATATGGATGAAATTTTGTAGACATATGATAATTCATTTTAATAACAATATATATGAGTAGTATGTTATATTTTTGTTTAATTTTCTATCAGATACTTTTTTGCGTGTCTCTACCATCTCTTATAGTACTGTTAAACTAGTTTATTTAATTTTAATGTTCATACAATTTAATTATAAATAATATATTTGAATATTATGCTTATTAGTTTTACCCAATTACTAATCGCGTATAATTAGATTTAACGTTGACATAATGTGAGCGCGGACATCTTAATATTTTATTATTCGTGCATGAATCATAATAATTATAACATAATTATAATGTTCTGGACTAGCGTAGGTACCATGAGCGTACCATTTTGTTTTAGTATCAAAATTATTCCAAGTTTCGATCAATTCAATCTTTATTATTTATGAGTATATATTTATATAAAAAGTATTTGTTATAATAACAAAAAACTACCTTAAAACCTAAAGCTATTATCAAAATATATTTTAAAGCATTATAAATCATATTTCAAGTACTATAGATATCATTTTACTCTATTAAACATTATTTCTAATTTGCGAGCCCTTCTTATATTATAACGAAGAATATTGTGAAGCAGATACAAGAGGGGATTAATTTTAATGAGCTCGTTTTGAGTACCTTAATTAATTTAATTTCGCTATAACTTTGTTCGTACACCACATTTAAAGTAATTGCTTCAATAAGATAAATAACTGAGCAAGGCACGTATAGTTATTAGTTATTTGGATTTAAACTAATTAACACGTTCACTGCGGCATGTCCAGTATCGGGCCATCAGCGACTACACCACAGTGCGGCGCCCAAAATCGCAGTTTTCACCGTGGTGCGGCGAGGTTTTTTATATGTTAATCAATGACTAGAAAAGAGACAAATATATTTTTGTGATCACAGTTTGAAGTAGGACTCAATTTCGTTTAAAAATCGTATGGCAAAATATTGAACACACGCATAGAAAAGAAACCGTTTCTTTTGTGTGCGGCATGTCAAATATTTTGCCATGGACAAGCACCTCATGCCGCACTGTACTGCGAGCGCGCCGCGTGTCAATCTCGCATAGTGATGTACCAGGACCGCACGCGTCGTTATCAAATTTTTAAATGACAATGATACCTTAGAGGCTTTAGTTTTTTTACTTTCTTTTATTTTGTAGCATAAATGCAAAAATGTGATGACAGTTGTGAAAATAATATAAAACATTAAAACAAAAGTTACTGAACAAATTAAAACAAAAGTTACTGAACAATTTCCTGATAGTACTCTATCAAGTACCTTGTTTTATATGCGTTTTTTTTTTGTATCGACGATCTCGTTATCTGTTAACAAACAGACTGAAATATACAAAATTGATTTATATCGATATCGATGTTTTATTTTACAGTGTTTCCCATCGCTATTACTGTAAACATGCCGTATCAACGCAGTGCGGGATGGCAAATAATTTTTCACAAAATCAGGGGTTTACATTTTCCCTCATATCTTTTAAACTATTGAGTCAAACTAAAAGCTATTTATGCGGTATATACAAGACTATATATACTATTATCCGAAAAAAAAATTTTTGAAATATCTTGAAATTTCATGAAATTATTAACCTTCAAAGTCAGTAGGTGCGATGTGATAAAAATGGCTCATGACGCACAGTGGTGAACTTGCCGATGTGAAGTATTGAAGACATGCCGCAACAACGGTAAGTTTGGCATTTTAGGTGCCGCAGTGAACGTGTTAATAAACAATTAAGGACCAGCGAACCGCTTTCGCTTCGCTTTATACAACTTTTCGCTTCGATAACAGTTGACAGGTTAAGTAATATAAATATAGCACAAATGAAAAGAGTCGTCAATAAGAAGTTTAAGAGTTTTAAGGGGAAACGAATAAGGAAAATTCATTTGTCGATATATTATCATGAATTATTACTAGGTACCTATAAATTATTTTGTTTCGTCAAAGTCAAAATAAATACACGTTAATGTTATGAGTGTTATTTAAATTTTCATAATCGCCACATCTTTCTTTGAAATTAATTGTTGACTTTGAAAACTGGTAACCTACTCTATATTTTAAAGCTTAGATTAGGCTGTAATAATAGATACTTCTTTTGTAATAATTTAATAATAAACGGAAATCGATAGAAGTTTCCAAATTCCATATACATAATATATTATTGTTATTTACTTTCATACAAACATTGAGATGATTCTGTTTTTATCCTGTTTCCATACGTCACTTATACCTACTTGAAATAATAAGATCACTGGAAGTATTGAAGATTTACCAGGTGAAAAAACATCATGACCTTTTTTATGCACGGATGCCTTACAATAACGTTGTATTGGCACACGTACACCCAAATAAGGAAATTAGAGTCATCCCTTTATGAATGTCCTTAGCGATTTAATAGAACCGTATAATTCTTCAGAAAAATACGTTTCTTAATCCTAAAATAATTGTAGATATACCATTTAAGTTAATAAGAAACTGCATAAATATAGGTAGTTTCTTATTAAACCATCGTGTATTCATTATATTAAAATATGCAACATACTCATTAAATTGAAAATTGAAAGAGAAACAAGTTGAGAACAAAGTTGCATGTTTTTCTCATAACTGAATGAAAATTGTTTCTAAATACCGACCTCGATGTGAAGCTAATTAAATTCTGTCCAAATTCGAAAGAGACAGTTGAAAATACATTGAATATATTTTTTTAATGTAGTGGACTCAGTCATTTCATCCTTTGATAGACGTTTTAAGGGTCCATAAGTCGGAAACCTTTTAAATGTAATTTCCTCCTGATTTTCCTTGATTGAATATTTTATTAAGTGAAGCCCAGTGATGGAGGTACCGGGGAATATTTTCCAAGTAGGCAATTATTTGTATCATCATCTAAAATATTAATCTAACCGCAGAATCGGTACATAATTGACCCGCATCCCGAAAGATGCTTAGAGGTGGTATCATATTTAATTTGATAAATTAATATTTTTTATAGAGAAAGAGGAGTTATAAAAACTCCCTCACGATATTTATACATAAAAATATACATATTTTACTAGCTAGTAAAATAACTAGTAAATCCAACTAACCAAAAAGATTCTGTTCTACAATTAATTGCAGGTATTCATTACTCTTGTATTAAAGATATGTTATATCTTGTATTATATATATGTATGACCAAAGATATCACGCATAGAATCCAGGTCTTCGTCAACCGATGCCTCCGCCAAATACTGCGAATCCACTGGCCAGACAAGATATCCAACGACAATCTGTTGGAACGCTGCCATGAAACTCCTATATTCCGTCAAATCTTACGTCGAAAATGGACTTGGATCAACCTTGGAATGGACTCCGCAAGGAAAAAGGAAGCGTGGCCGTCCGAGACAATCCTGGCGACGCTCGGTGGCGGCCGCGGCGGAGGCTAGGGCGATCGGGTTGACGTGGCAGGAGGTGAAGAGCGTAGCCCAAGACAGAACGCGATGGCGGCGCACTGTAGACGCCCTCTGCCCCACATAGGGGCCACAGGACATTAAGTCATTATAGATATGTTACCTACAAATCTAAAAATATGTTCGAACAACAACCACTGTTGACCTTTCTTAACTCCCACTAGAAGAGAGTAGGATATGAAATTGCTACATATATTGTAACAGTACAAGTTTATTAATGTGTAATATTTGTAATCAACTTTCCTAACAAAAAAATGTTTGAATTTTTCGAATATTCTGCGTAGCTTCGAAATTGCGTAATATATTCGTTATGTAAAAAACCTAATTAGGCTACAAAATTTCCGTTCAAAATTCAGATGTGTAGCTTCCGACATAAAAGGTGGCTAATTTGTATTAATGATATGACAAGCATTGTTAGCTCAAAGCTTGCGTGATGTAACCAGATCCGGGATGTCTTTTGTAAAATTAAGATTGATCGTATATTTTTTGATACAATGTAGATATTCAAGGCTTTTTGGTAGGTGTGTTCCATTAATTCCTGAAATGTTACATGTACGTATATAATCGAGATATTTATATTTTTTTTTAACTTCAGGCGCTGACAAAATATATAAAAGTTGTAATTTCAGTAAAATAATATAACTGATAAAAACATAACATGCAATCATAGTTGGTATTCGTGTTAGTAAAGGATATCGTAGGTGGTTAAGAGAAATGCCATCCACATTAGACCTTATTCTCTTTTGATATCGTTATCTAAGAACTTTAAGCATTGTCAAATCAATTAGATTTATATCCTTTCTTTTATTTTTAGAATATCTTGATAAAACCCTAGCAAATAGAATAAAAGCCTATCCAAATGTTTATATTTTTATTATAAAGGGCGTCATTATTAACATAAACCATATTTCATCGTATGGTAAAAAGTTTTAATAAACGTATCAATAAACTATATTACTATTCTAGACATAACAACTTCAATATTATTCTTAAGTCTACAATTATTATTTTCCAGTGTGTGGGTGTAATCTAAAATAAATAAGTTGTTTTCACTCCGTCGAATTCAAAGGCTATTTGCAATAATTGTTCGTTCTCTTACGAGAGGTGCTCAAAAATAAATAATAATAATAGAATTTCAAATAAATCGCCTTTGTTATGTTTAAATAAAATATTGTATTTGTTACTTAATTTAACCTTAGCTTCATCGCTTTCAATATTGTGATCTTGTTTGATGAAGGACGATCGATTAGAATATTATTTACTTATAGAATTCCATCTCAATTCCGCCAATTACGCATCAATTAACAATTAAATATTTATCTTTGATATACTTGCTACGAATTATTAGATTATGTTTATTAACAAAAAAAATTAGGACAAGGTAGATAATTGCGAAGGATGTACCGTCGAAATTGCTTAAACTCTACAAAATATATTGACCAAAAAAAAACTATACTAAAAAACGCTTAAATAACTACCTATATAATCTTAAAATATAAATTACAAGGTAAATATTTGATACTGCATGAGACAAACATTCAACTCACATGACTGATAACTATAAACTACTAGCTTTCCGCCCGCGGCTTCGCCCGCGTTTTCAAAGAAAAACCCGCATAGTTCCCGTTCCCGTGGGATTTCCGGGATAAAACCTTTCCTATGTGTTAATCCAAGTTACCCTCTATATGTGTGCCTAATTTCATTGTAATCGGTTCAGTAGTATTTGCGTGAAAGAGTAACAAACACACACGTACACATCCTCACAAACTTTCGCATTTATAATATTAGTAGGACAAACTTAATCAAATCAAAACGCGTAATGAAGTTTGTATGAACTTAGTAATGAATTTAAACTCAAGTGACGTTATCAATCAAACACCTCACAGACGCTTTTAATTAAAATGAAGACGTCAAAAAGCATCTTCCAACTTGTTTAACTAACTAGCGATTCTACGTAGTTTAACTAAGTATTAAATAAACTCAATTCTTTGTTAAGCTGTTACTAAGTTTTGTTCGCCGCAGGCAAAGTGGTCTTTAACTTTGTGAGATTTGTAGACGCTCTACGAATATATTTTTAGTTTTATAGTTTCAGAGATACAAGATAATTATTTTTAAAACACAGAACATGTTATTAGCGAAACTAGAAATAATGTTTTATGCTATAATTTTAATTTAATTTTGTTTTACGTTGAAAGTAAAAAGTTTTAGAATGGAGATAGAGAGACTTTTCTACAAAGAAGGTTCTTTCAGTAATATCATATAGATCTTAATATGTATCTGAAATATATTCCTTTATGTAATCTCTAATAATATTAAGATGAAAGGTTTGGTGGTTTTTTTTTGTTACAATCTAGGTGAAAAAATAGATTTTTTATTTACTATTTTAAAACAAACTATTTCTTTACTCAGCTATACTTTATTTTTCTATCCCGGCTTAACCTGAGTAAAGGTGGGGATTTAATCCAAGTTTATTTAGTTTCTACTGTAGGTAATGGCTTAATTTTATTTAATGTGTAATTTACAAAACACAAATAAAGTGCTATCATGATATTCCGAATTCCGATGGTTGATAGGCTCGTGGTAGATAGGCTCTGATTTAAGTCAAAAAGTCAATGTGAAGGCGTGGTAAAGCTTATTTAATTCAGAAAATATTTCTCTAAACAACAACTTGTCTATAAAACTGCCTTAATATGTATAAAGCAGTTCATATCCGTTTGCTTCACTTGCCGGCGCGGCACTTGGCAATTTCCTTTGAATTTTAATGTGGTCGTATTTATGAACATGACGCTAATCATTTTTACCAATATATTTTCTATAATGTTTTTCAATTTTAGTAAAATGTTTATAAATATATACCTATTTTATTCACGATAGATGTCTTCGCACATTATAATGGCGATGTACATATTATATTGTCTTACTTCTCATGTCATAAAATATTTTATTAGCAAACTTATTAGGTACCTACTACGTTTTAAAACCATATTATAGCAATGCTTTTCACATAATTTTTGAATAAAGATGTATGTAACATAAATCTTTACGGCCGTCGTGGTATAGCGAGGAGATAAATTTTATTTTGAAATTGCAATAATAATCACTAAATAATCAATGGGATGAGGTTTTAGAACTTATGTATTTTTTATTCATTGGAAGAAGAATATGTAAGACAGTTTAAAAAATTCGATTAAATGATGCACACAATCTAGAGTTGTCTTCGTCTTAAAAATATATACACAACTTTTTTTTCAAATCTTCGTGATGTTAATGTGCAGCTAATAATTCAAATACTTTTTTCAATAATAAGATGGTTAATTAATATCCATTATCAAATAACAGTAAGTATATATCACACTTAATTAACGACCTTTCGTAATTGATTGACTCCAGTGGTCACACGCTACACAGATTATATTAATATACAAAGGTGAAAATTAATTGCAGTACATCACCTTATAAAAGCTTAATTAATCTAGCAACTGGTTTAATATTTTTCACCTCAAATACATTATTTCAATTCATGTGTGGATCGCTTGAATCTAACTGAGTAGGTATAGTATCTTTAAAATTATTTTAACTATAAGTAAAGAGTATATTTTAAGCTATTTTCACTAAACAATTTAGAGACTGGTTTATATTGCTTTAAAATTACATTTATGGATTTAAAACTATGTGTGTAACCATTTGTGAAATCATATCGATGCCTTAATAATAAGCTTAAAGCGATAAAATAAAGAGTATATTTTTATTATACAATTTAGCGATTGGTTAATATTGCTTTAAAACTCCAATTATTGATTACAATATTATGTGCCCATTAGTGAAATCGTGTCAATGCTTTAACGATAAGCTTAAAGTCGAGAAAACTAGGATTTTCCAGGTCATAAATCGTCCAGGCATTATCTAGCAGAAAATCTTTCTCACTGACCAGTCGTGTCAAACCTCGATCGATCGGCTTAAGAATAATCGGGGAAAATGAATCGTTTTGTGGGAAATCAGAGCTTTGTATAGAATATAACGATTTACCTAAATGTCTCTGGAAAAAAAGCTTTTTTGGTTAAAATCTTTAATTTTTTTTTTGGTTTAACGTGCTGCACTGCTGAATGAACTGGAATCTGACTTTATAAGGCTGTGCTTGCTGCAAAAATTTAAACTTCTTTGTAAAAAGATAGATCGATTAACTTTAACATCAAAAAATAAACCAATATTAATTAAAATAGTAGCTATGATACGGATCCATAATAAAGAATAAGTCACGTTCAATAAATACACATAATATAGTCTAAGCTACAGCATGATCATACATCATGATCGTTAAATCTTAATAAATGAATCGAACATTTTAATTGTACAAAATACCAATGGATGTCATTTTTTTGTCATTTATTCCAATAATGAGAAAAGAAATGAATATAAATGTCAATGCGTATTTAATTTCACGACATATTATGCTTGAATACTTGACCCAATTCAGAGACTCACTTTTTGAAGCAAATGTGAATCAACGGCGCGCAAAAAAGTGTTTTCACAACAACAGCTTTTTTGCATTTGAAATAAAACTTTATAGTTTTCTGCGTAGTTTAAGAGTAAATTCATATTTATTTTACAATGAAAACGTTGAAAGGGCACATCAACGTATGGTAAGTATTTTACATCTAGATATAATATTAGATATTATAACTTACCCAAATCTGGAGAACACCACTCGATGACGATGGCAATTAGACAATTACAGCGACGTAAGTATTAAAATATATAGAATTGGATTAAATACAATATATTTAAGAAATAGTCAACAGGTAACACAGATAACAACAGTCAATATATTATTTAAAGATACAACATTCTCGAATAAATATCTACATCACGAGTACAAGAGTTCGTAATAACAACAACATGGAGAAGACCAAATCAAGCGTAATTGGGAATTGGAAAATAAATGATACAAAATTCAGGTGAAGAATGGACATTACAGGTCAGTCGAGGAGTGAGAAAATCATAAGCGCTAGGAAAAGTGAGAGTTAGAGAGAAGGATCACTGTTTATATGGTATCGCGCGGCGTGTCTCGTTAGAGTTCAAATATAGTGTGAAAACTGTCCAGATTCAACAAGTGGTTTGTGAAGGCGGGCGTCGCGGGTCCTTCGAACGACCACGCGGCGGTATCGCTCGCCCGCCAATGCTCTGAGCTAACGTTCCCGCCTCAACGGGCGACTGCGCCTGTGTGCGACCTGGCCTTACACAGCAACCCTTATTGTTATTTGCGTCACTGTAAATGTGCCTCTGTGTGCATAACCCTCTTTGAGCGTGTAGCGAACCGAGCTTTCAGCCCCTGCCTGTGTGTGCGTGACCTGCGCGTGTGTTCCGTCGGCGATGGCGCCTACAGGTCTAGCACAGGTGAGCCCGGCGGCCCCCAGCCAGCTATCTATCCTATCTATAATGCTTTTACAATGAAATACCTGGCTAAACATAAACTACCTGCGTCCTTTAATGTTTGAACGTATGCGCGATCACAATACTTGACCTATTTCTGTCGTAAACTCAATGAAAGTTGGCATACCTCTTGCGGCAGCTAACGAAAGTTTTGCGTGCTTTCGAAATTACATGAAAGTTTGTTTAATAAACAGAGTACCTACTTAACAACATTATCAGTGCCTATTTGTTCGACACGATATTACAAACTTACTTCTGCCACAAATGTATTTGAAAAATTACAAATATTTTGCCGATAGATTCTTGCCCCAGCCTCGCCCGGGTTGACCCGAGATAAAAAGATGCAGCTTTTTTAAAAGTGATTCAATAGGTAGTTTTTGAGTGTTGTTACATTAAAAAAATCTTTCCTCTTTATACGTTATATTGGTTAAGATTATGTAACCAGCTAGATTAAAATCAATGTTCAACAATATTCCCTCAATGAGTAATAAACCCTCCTTTGCTCTAACAGATCAACTGTTTTCCGAGAACATAGCTCTATTTAAGCTCTACGGTCTCCATCATATTGCAATATTCTACATTTAGTTCTATTAAACTCAATGCAAGCATACATGTTTTCTTAAGACGTAAGCTGTCCAACAAGTTTGTTACGGAAATAATGACGTTCCCAAAGTCGTAACTTCATCTTTTATTTATGACTAGCGGTCCGCCCCGGCTTCGCCCGTGGTACATATTTACGTTTTCTCTACATAAGAACCATCCTCGTACTTCAAGGAATATAATAAAAAAAGAATTATCGAAATCGGTTCAGCCGTTCACATGTGATGCCGTGACAACGCGAAACGGGTGCGGACCCGCCGCCTTTTTA